>JAODAC010078930.1:0-46133 GCA_027575185.1 Mimaenictus wilsoni | reverse complement strand
TGAATAGTTGCAGATAGCGATTTCTCGATTCTCTTTAACGAGTTTTCGCACGAGAATAAGTCGTTTACGCATATGTACCACAATGTTATTTTACACAACTGTAGAATTATTAAGAAATCATTAAAGTTGATTCAACTTAGCACAACCCCAAATTTAAGCACAATTTAAATAGTGTCATTTGTGCGTGAATTATTGATATGCACAATTAAACAAAGTTTGTTAGGTGAGCGCAACAATTACTAAAGCGCGCTCGACGACCGAGCGTGTCGCGAGCCGTCAGTCTCCGTACTGAGGCGATGAAAACATTCCGAATTACGCGCATTACAACCGATTATAACTAGCCGGTAGCCGGTTAGCTAATAGCATACACCTCGGCGACGCGTTTGCATGCGACCAACGGCCAACCACACCGATATAGCCAATGTCTCACAGGCAACCAGCAAATGCGATATGCTGTTTGTTTGCAAGTTACTTTTTTATACTTTGCTCGGCTCTGATTTGCCACATGTTTTTGGCAACCCAACGAACGGTTTGAATTTTTGTTGTACTATAAGTTAATATTTAGACTATCCAAGATACCGCACGTCTTTACATTTATTTGATATGTTTAAATACACTATCGTCTGTTTTGATGTCACTCGCATCTTTTTAAAGTAACAATAAATAAAGGTATTTCGCTATGCCTCTATTAAATGAAATATTAAGCAAGATTTTAGTGCAATTTCAATTTCATTATTTTTATACATATTCTTAATAAAATGATATTGAATATCAATATGCTTGCTCTCGTTTGTGGTATACGGCAATTCTATCGCACTTTGATTGTCACAATACATAGTAATTGGTTCTTTTACTAAAGAGTCCATTTGCATATAATTCAACACTCTAGAAGAATA
The DNA here is from genome assembly GCA_027575185.1 of Mimaenictus wilsoni. Taxonomy (NCBI): domain Eukaryota; kingdom Metazoa; phylum Arthropoda; class Insecta; order Coleoptera; family Staphylinidae; genus Mimaenictus; species Mimaenictus wilsoni. Next base: position 45,237 of record JAODAC010078930.1, on the reverse strand, counting down.
TATTCTTTAATTATTTTCGTTATGTTTAGTCAAGGTAGGCTTTGGAATATATTCTGAAATTATCTTCGTTATGTTTGGTCAAGGTAGGCTTTGGCCGTTGTTTTGAAACGACTAGATGAAAGCCGTGAAATATAGAGAGAAGGCGGTTGGGTACATTTCAAAGAAACGTTTTGTAAACCTGAATTATCGTTTCTGTATTTTAGGTAAGAATATAATTTATAAAATGTAAAATTGTTACTTAATAAAATAAACTGTATTTTAGCAACATAAATTAGTTTACATTACAAATAAAAAAATAATTGTCTCATAAAACGATAATTTTTGTTTATAATAACAAGAAGACTGCAATTCGCATTTAAATATGTCGCATCAACAAGCGAGAGAAAGTCTAATGTAATAGTGTTAGAGTCTATTACCACAGAAGACAATATAGAATATGTGCTGCCAGAAACAGAAAAATATGTGTCTCATCATAATGAGTTAATAAAGACAGATAATTACAAGAGAGTGAAGAAAAGCATCAACCAAAGGGGTCAGGAAAGAAAAATATGGATCACGTGCACAAAGGAAATGGAGAAAGTATATTTTGATGAAGATGGCAATATTACATTTAATGATTTGTATCTGGAGCAAATGGTAGGACAAAATGTAATGGAAAATATTAAGAAAGAAAGCCAAATTAATTTAAAAAACATTGCGGAGAGGTTTTTGATGGAAAAATTCGTGTGTAAACACTCAAATGCAAAGCAGTGGTTGGAGACATTTGAAAGAGAATGTAATAGATTTGCAATTAGAGAGGATAATACAAAAATTGAAATATTAAGATTATTCATGGACAAGTCTTGTTTGGACTGGTACTCAGCAACACTTACCTCAATTACAATGCAAGCTGGTTGGTCTGAATGGAAGCATAAATTCATCGAGTCATTTGCGGACAAGGGATGGGCTACAGGAATGTATGCATATCATACAGATTCAAAGATGGTTCATTGGTGGAATATGCAATGAAAAAGGAGAGATTATTGCTAGACTTGGATAAAGATATTAGCATTAAGACACTAGTGATGCTAATAGCAGCTGGGTTACCAGAATTTGTAAGGAATAAAATAGATAGAGAAAAATGTGATGATTCAACAGGTCTACTTCATGAGATAAGAAAATATGACAATCTTTCGAGTAAAAATAGTTATATAAAAAAGAAGGAAGAAAAGAAAGATAATAAGAAATTTGAGGAGAAGAAGCCTTGCAGGAACTGTGAGAATTTAAATAAGGGAATTAGATATCATCCGGAGGACTCGGTTTATAAAGAAAAAAATGAATGGCGCAAGAATAGCAGAAAGCAACTTAATGATAGGAGCGGACCTAACAACGGAGCAAAAAAACGAATAATCACACCATTGATGAAGGTAAAAATATTATTAGAAAATAAAATAAATATAAAAGGAACATATGATCCAGGTTCTCAGATCTCTCTAATAAATTCAAAACTAGTTAGGCTTAAAAAAATAAAGAAGATATGAATAGAATATTTTTAAAGTCAGTCAATGGTGTGACTAAAACGAAAGGTTTAATTAACATAAAAGTAAAAAATTTTGAAATTTTGAAAAATTGTAGAAAGAGATGATTTTGAAGATTTCATAATAGGCCTTGATATGATACAGACATTTAAATTAAGACAAGATGAAAATTTAAAAATATCTCAAAATAGTGACAAAGATATTAGAAAAGAAAGATTAAATAATTCCGAGGAAACTACAAATATTGAGGAATTTAAATTAAATTTTAACGAAAATGTTAATGAAAATGAAATAGAAATAGATTTAAATCAATTAGACTTTGAAGAATGAAAGTTAATGAAAGGTGGAACGCAAAGCATCTAAAACAATAAAAATACAAATATAATAAAACATATCTGCATCGTATTGGCTAATAAAACGTTGAGCGGTTCTAAGAACTCAAAATGAATGTGTAATTCTTTATTTTGATATTTGGAACCAAACGGTATCTTCGTAAACTTCTAAGTTATACTAATGACTACTATCAATTTATGTGATACTAAAGAGATCAATTCAAAGTTCACTCAAAATCGAGGATAAGTATATCTTATGTAGAATCAGTAAAACGTAGCAATGTATTTGCTTTGAATAGAATCGTTCTTCAAATGCCATAAAAACTAGAATCATTCCATTTTATAGACCAATATAAATTTTCAAATCAACTGGCTCGACAAGATTTACTACAATTTCAATTGTTTTCAGTAGTTTATTGCCTGTCGAACGTGTTCCACAAAAGATGTATGCGTTGTTTCGAATTCTTACAATTAGTGGGCTTGTAAAAAAAAAGTTCAAAGGAATGTCATTCTATTTTCACGTAAATAGCTTTGTCAAAACATGATTTTTATTTGTAGTAATTACAATATTCTTAAAATTGGGAAAGTAGTAATATTTAAACTTCTTTCTAAACTTGTTTCGCGGATTTGTATCTCATATAGGCAGCCACGAATACATTTGGAGGGAAACGCACGACGGCAATTGACAGCAGGAACCCCCAATTCAAACGCCAAGGGGCCAAGGGCGTCCTGGGATAAACACAAGAACCCGTTGTAACGCTATGTGCGAGTGGAACACGAGGTGTCGCGTGGTGGGCAGATGAATTGTGTTCTGTCTTTGTGTAATTGAGCTCGGGGGTATTTGGTCGGGAAGGTTGGCAATTTCCTCGCTGATAGTACCGCGACGGTATTTGTTCGGCTAGTTTTGAAAAAGCCATCTTGTGGTTGAGAAATGTATTTATATTAGGCCATCCTAACATCTTATCTCTGACCTAGCGAGTTGTGCGGGGTTTTACATGATTTACCAACAAGTTAAAAATATGCGTGTAACAATTTGTTTATGATATACTTATCGTTAGTAAATGGACACTATGAATGAAGTCTGGAAAACACTTTCATTAGACAATTACGTGAAAATCACAATATGTTTGAGGGGAACTAAATTTAAGCATTCAATTTGGGGCTGATGGCCAACTTGGCAGCTTTTTTGATTTTGTAAAGTTTTGTATTCTCAAATTCTGTATATTGAACATTCTGTATTATGTACTAAATACATAAATAAAAGTTATGACTATTTACACTGTTTATTTTAATTTTTGTGGTGATTCTGAATACCAAGGTGCACGTATAATAAAGATTGAGAAAAATAAGAGGTTGTAATAAACGCAGGTGAGAATGTAGGCGAGTAATGTTAAAGATCGGAGTCCGGATGCAATATATGGATTATTTCTAAGTTTCGCAACTTAGAAAAGCAACCACTTGGCTGGGGTACCTTAGCGAGAGAGTCAATACGAGGGTCGAAACTCTAGCCCAACCAAAGTCTACCAAGTCTACCAAATGACCAAGACTGACTATATTTTCCCAAAAACCAAAACAAGTTTACAAAATTCCTACTGTATACAATTCTACACATGGGGATGGGGAGACGAACTACCACCACTCGTGTGCGTCTGGCATTCATACATTAACTTGAAAAGTTTCATCTTGTGTACAAAAAATCACTATGGGAGATATCTAAGTTAAATACATCTTCTCAAGAGCAGAGACATTACTACGATGCAATCAAACTCCTAATGTCTTGCCCTAGTATTGAATACACAAAAGCAGACAACTATTTAAAACTAGACATGTCAAAAATATATCGATATTGACAAATATCGATATATCGGCCTCAAAATTTCGATATTTATCGATAATTTCATTTTTTATAATATCGATATCAAAATTTTTAATTTCGTTTTGACATGTCATTGACGTAAGCGCCATCTGAGAAGTATTCTGAGAAGATCAAAATTGGCAATTTTTCTTTTTAAGGACTCATTTTAGGTTCTATATAATAATTCTTAATCTATTGATATTTTTTGGAATCATAAGAATAAGATCAACATCGATTTTTTGCTAGTATTGCAATTATAATACTACTACTTTTATGTTTTATTGCAATTATTACATTTTGGTGGAAAGATTGTTAGATCTATATATGTTTATTTATTATTATTTTTAGTATTACTTTAAATACCGATTTTTGTCGTTGTCATAAGATTAACAATAACCAGAAATCACGGACACAGGTTAGGAACACTGTTGCAGCCGGTGTATGACTCCGAGATTCCAAGTGAATTAATGATAACTGCAAATTATTGGGAACTGTAAGTAGTCCTAAAACCCATATACAGATGGCGCTCCTGTGGCATTTCGATTTGATCGATATTGATAATATCGATATTTCCAAGACGATATTCCGGTAGCGATATATCGAAAAATTGGAAATATCGATTTCGACAAGTATCGATATTTCATCATCGTCTGACATGTCTATTTAAAACATAAATATGAAAACGACAACTGCTACCCTTGATTCAGCTGTAAAAACTCTAAACACACGAATGTGATAAACATTCAATCAAAATTCACACGATAATTAACATTTCAAACCATTCGTATCACAAATATTACAAGAATATGAAAAATATTCACGCACACAACAGTAAATAAGAAAAGTAAACTCCATTTGGTATGATGAGGATTTCAATGCTCATTTTAATTAATTTTATTGTAATGAAGAAATAATTCCAGCACAGACGCGCAATCTGCAAGTACATTTATATTATCGCATTCAACGTCACTAAAATCATCGAATAAACAAAACTTGTGAGAGGCGGATTGTGAGAAAGAAAGACAGCAAACATTTGCGTCTCTCTGTTATGTTTACATTGCGGTATAGACCGACCATACATTCCAAGTGACTGAGTTTGGTGCAAGTACTGAATTTTTCCATTAGGTACCACTACCATACGAGCAGTTTTATTAACAAAAAGAGAACGGATTTATCAGCTCTATTATTCACATTTCTTAAGATGTTTTTAGCCAAAAATCAAAAGGATTATCTCGGGCACCTTATTAAAAGTGTTCCAATAAAACAATGCAAAGTCCTTGAACTTGATAATTTTAAAAGGTATTTTACCCCTCTTATCTATCATCAACAGAAAATTCCCGACAGATGATTCTAGCAGATTTAATATAGTATTTTTAACAGTTTTTTTTTCTATGTATCTAGGTTGTATAAATTTTGAGATTTTTCTTTTCCCCTTCATGGTTTGTTATATTCTTCCATTCAGTCTTATTACGCTATAAACAATTAAGTCGGGTAGAGAGGAAATATCTACAAGTTATTCTGTGTATTTTCCGAACGATTCATTAATATTTTATGCACTTGATAACGGAATTATTAAAATATAAATTTAATATTTTCATCTTACAATTAATCCAAGGCATCACAAGTTGCCTAAATCGATTTTCGTAGCCTGTTAACTTATATCGACATATAGAAGTTTATCTTATCACATCGAGATGGCGCTGCCAATCTATTTCCGAAACAGTACGATGTTCTTCGCTCATCTTCGTAAAACGTGCTAGTTCCCTCTCGCTCTGTGAGTTTCTTATTTTTATAACCGGCGATGGTGGCGAGACGTTTGATTACATTACTACTTTTAGACGAAAGCGTGAGGCCGGCTGCCCCGCTCAGTCGACTTAATTGCATCGCGGTGTCTGCTTGTGTGTCGCGCACCGGTGGCTCATCAGCTTGTTTTCGTAATATGTTAGCGTAGTAAACGCGACCGTGCTACTGTGTGCTAGGTTAGGATATTGTTATTAAGAAAAGGTGCAATACGAGTTGTTTTTTGAATTTATATTTCGTGCATCAACAACGCCAAAATGCCAGTCTTCCACACGAAAACCATCGAGTCTATTCTGGAACCGGTCGCCCAACAGGTAACGCACGTTTGTTTACTTTCGTTCCCAGCACCCACAAATTCAATGCAAGTCAAATGCCAAAGAAGGAGAGAAATAGCTCTCTATAAATGTCATGGGAATTAACTTTAAAATACATCATCTGATTATGTTGGATGTTTAATCATTTTTATTTGTGGGAATACTAGAAATTACAAAGTGTGCTATAATTGATGACATAATACGTAAAATGAATCATCAAAAACTGTAGTCTGTAGTCAAATAAATAGCAGCGAATGAGAGCGCAAAGTCGAAAACGGTTTGCAGGGGAGAAGCTTGGCACATTGCCAGATATGTTTTTTTTAATAGTTTGGTACCTATGTTGCTCCGTCCTACCTTTATTTCTGATTATGTTTGTTTTTAACTCGCACTTGGCAGACTATCGCAAGTTTTGCCGCTGCGTGTCAATTTATCGCAGCGTGAACTCGTTTCGCGTTGGGGTTTGTTTGCCAATACGTATAGTAAATAAGTTTCGTGATAAAACGCCGCAGTGTTGATATTTGATGACACCAATATCATCAATGTTGCGCATTGTGTGTCCGCGCGTGAAAGTTTCCCCTCTTTGCACTTTAAAAGCCACGAGCGCAATTTTCCAAAGTTTGTTATACTCATTGAGCTAGATATTGAACTAGATATTGAGCTAGATTATGACAAGTAGGATTAACGTATATTTGCTGATTTTTTGATGATTATTTTTAAAAATTATTTATTTATACATTGTATTTGTTTCCCAACATTTTTAAAAAGGTTACAAATATAGACGTGTAACACGGACATGATATACTTGAGTGTAATATTTCCACTGCGACGACTGCGGTCTTATTTTTAGTTCGGGCGGGTGTGGGTGTGTCCCGCATTGTGCGAAGACGTTGCTTTTATCGCCCGTTTAATTCCAGACTGGTTGCTGGGCGGCTGCGCGGCATTTTGCACGGTCCTTTCGCGCTTCTTTATGACTTTATTCGCGATATGTGCACGCACATTATAATCATTAATGTCTGACAAGGGCACTGTCTCTGGTAAAACAACTCCTTTAATTTATTTAAATTCATCAAGCAGTTGGTATGGTATGATCATGTTTTTAATAACATTGATCAATCATAGTAATTAGCTTCGGTCAGCAATAAAATACGTCGACCTATTTTGATGATAGCAGGCGTATAGACGAAGTTGACCCAAATCGAAAGTGAGCCAAAGCGTCGTGGTACAAGCACATTCGCGAACAAGATGCCCGTGTTTGGCGACGTTAGACGCAACTTTGACTTGATTCGAGCGCGATAGAAAACAGTTAGGCTGGCAGTCAACGGCAAGTGTCAACCCACAATTGACTATAAGTGCCAGTTTGCGATCGTTTACTCTGTGTGATTTGTCTCATTACGCTTGTTCTGGAGTTTGTAGTTTCTTTTTTTAGTGTAAGAGACAATTTTTGCGTAGTTTCAATAAGCAGTAGGCTGATATTTATATATGTATTGAAATACCCACCTGATTTATTGATTATTCTACTAAAACATTGACACGCAACTTGTGACATTCACGCAGAAAGTCACCGTTTTCGCATCCTACGCGAATACCGCAAGAACAGCGCACCATATGCTCTTTTTAGGAATGCGCTGAGCCCGAAGGAATGTGCATTTAAATTTCTCGTATGTCGTTGACTGCAGTGACGCGCTAAGTGGTATTTTCAATTTCTCAGGAAGTTGAGTAATATATCGATGACTAAGTATTTAACTTTAGCATCTTCCTAAAGGCAGGAAACCGAAATCCGTTCGATTACTTTGGCGATTTGTGCGGTTTCATTTGGAAACCAACGACTTGAATTCATGAATTTATGCGAAATTGCAAGCGGACTATTTTCGTAGGTCTCGCGTTTGGTAATTCTACACGAAGAGGCTGAAGATGGCAACGCTATGCCGAATTTGGAGCAGCCGGTACGCACCGTCAGCATGGCGGTGTCGAATCTGGTCAAGGTCGGCAAGGAAACCATCAACAGCAGTGATGATGCCATCCTACGACAGGATATGCCCGCGGCTCTTGTACGGGTTGAAAAGTCTTCCAAATTATTGGAGGAGGCAAGTGGTATGCTCAAACAAGATCCCTTCAGCGGCCCAGCGAGGAAACGGTTGATTGAGGGTAGTGGCGGCATTCTGCAGGCTACGTCTGCATTGCTTTTGTGTTTTGATGAGTCTGAGGTGCGAAAGATCGTCCGAGAATGTCATAGGGTGTTGGACTATCTCGCTGTGGCTGAAGTCATCGAAACAATGGAGGAACTTGTCCAATTTCTGCGGGATTTAAGTCCATGTTTGAGCAAGGTAACTCGGGATGTTAGCGCTCGTGAGAAGGAGCTGACTCATCAGGTGCATGCCGAGATTTTGGTGCGTTGCATCGAACAAGTGAAGACTCTTGCTCCGATCTTAATCTGTTCGATGAAGATTTATATTCATATCATGTCAAGTGGAGGCAAAGGTGCTGAAGAAGCTGCTGAAAACCGAATTTACTTGACGACACGTATGGCAGAGGAAATTAATGAGATCATTCGCGTTTTGCAATTGACGAGCTACGACGAGGAACAGTCTGACCTGGATAATATCACCGTTTTGAAGAAACTTCAGAATGCTATTCAGAACAAGGTCAACGCCGCTACTGATTGGCTGATGGATCCCCAAGCGCTTCGTGGTGGTATTGGAGAGAAATCACTTAGACAAATTATCGATGATGCTAGGAAAGTCGCTGACCGCTGCATGCCGAAAGACGCCGATTTTATACGTAAACTCTGCTCAGATTTGACCACGATGACAGAAGCCTTATGCGAATTGCGACAGGACGGTAAAGGCGCGACCCCACAAGCGGAGTCTTTAGCTAGGGGTATCAAGGAGAAGTTGGGCAGCTTGCAGCAGGGTATAATGAATGCTGTCATTGCCGTTGATAAGGCGGGACTGCAGCAGACGGCGCATACGGTTCAAGGGCGCTTGGAGCAGGCGAGGAAGTGGTTGTCAAACCCGGGACAGGATGACAAAGGCCTGGGAAAGCGTGCGATTGCATTAATTGTCGACGAGGGTCGCAAGGTAAGTTGGGTTTGACGGCTTAATGGATTTTTGATGAGAACCGTGTTGCATTTTTAACACCTCAGGTGGCGGACGGACTTCCCGGGCATCACAAGGCGGAAGTGCTGCAATTATGCGATGAGGTTGAGGGTTTGAGTGCCCGCTTGTCGGAGTTGTGCGCTCAAGGACGCGGGGATACGCCTGAAGCGCAAGAGATTGCCCGGAAACTCGCGCAGAAACTGCACGAACTTAAAGAGAAGATCAATCAGGCTGTTGTAAATCGGGTGGTGGAAGATTTTATTGATATTGTTACCCCGCTCAGGCAGTTTACTGAAGCCGCACTTGCTCCGGTAGGCGCTCCGCATCGTGTGCAGAATTTTGATGACAAGGCGGCTAATTTACAGCATTTCTCCAATCGAGCGGTGAAAACTGCTCGAATGGTGGCTGCAGGTAAATATCGTTCATATTTCTATGAATTTGCATATGTCGTGTGGTTATTATTAGAGCAGTATTAGGTAGTGACTAATTATTTAATATTGATTATAGCTGTTAAATCTGAATTTGTATCGAATGCAACGCGTAAGTTAGTTTGAAATTGAGATTCAATTGTGCTGTTTGATGTATTCTTTCACCGTTTTTTTAAGGTTACGTCATAATATGAAGTTTTATGTTCCTGATCTTGTTAAACAAATACGTGACTCTGGCGCAAGGGTGACAATCTTTTTCAACCGTGGGTCAGTGACATTTGGGGACAGTGATATTTTTTCTTTTGAAAACGGGACATTGATGAGACGTGAGGGCGATCCCCACATTCATGTTTATATAAAAAATATAAAAAGTAAATTGACCCAACTTCAAGAGGGATACAAGAAATTAGTAAATGGGTTACTCGCTTATGGGTCTCACAAGGAGAGTGTTCCAATTGTCCAACACCAAATTGAATTAAACTTTTTGTACGTGTATTACATATATAGAAATAATTTGTGTTAACAGGATTGTATGCCATTTTGAGCCGTTTGTCCAAAAAAAATTTCAAAGTTTGGTATATATTGCATTAACAGCAGCATTCCCTGTTGGCAAACGCGCCAAGGTTGCCACGTTATTTGTATGGTGCTGTTAAAGCAACATATACGCAACTTTGATTTTTTTTGACAAACGGCACAAAACGGCTTAAAATCCAGTTAACACAATTTATTTCTATATATGTACTACACGTACAAAAAATTTCATTCCAATTCGTGTTGGACAATTGACACACTCTCCTTGTCAGTTGATATGCTGCCTACCGCTGCTCCAGCGTATAGAAATTTTCGTTGTCAAAAAGTATCTGGATCCATAAGCGATGCATACAATTTAATACTTCTCGATAATTATGAATGTATCTGGCTACACAGATCTAATAACTGAAATGAATAATTATGCTAAAATATATCATTTTCATAAAGAAAATCTAGCAAAAAACAGCCATCTTCAACATACACGCCCTTGCATTCGTCTGTACCTCCCTCATGATTTCTAAGTTTGCACAAATTTTATCAACACCCAACGGGCACCTCCATTAATAATATAAATTAATTCCTACATTGACTTTCAACAAGTAACGATGCATTCCTATAATTTCAAAATTTCATACTTTCAACAATAAAATGTGGCAATACTTTCTGACAACCCTAAACCCTAGAAAACTCTAGAAAAATAGGTAATGAAAAATGGAACGCAACAAATCCAAATTAACAATGTAATTCTTGGGCCTATATGTTGTTTAGGCGACAATTAGTGGTATCGAAGAAGTTCTTTGCTCACAATGTCGTCGAAAAAGCTATAGTTCCTGTTTACAACTGAATTTGTTCTGGAATATCGCCAGACTTATTTTTACTTATCAACTTCTCTCTCTTATAACGCAGTATAACATGAACAGGGACAAAAACTTTCGGTTATGACCCAACCTTATGGGGTTCCATCTTAAATCTAATAAACTTTTAGGCGGAAGCAGTGGCAATAAAAAACTCGCTGAAGCCCTCCAGAGTGTGGCAAATCAGGTAGACAGCTTGACTCCGCAGCTAATATCCGCTGGCAGCATCCGCATGAATTATCCAGAGTCGAAAACAGCCGATGAGCATTTCGAAAATTTGCGCGGACAGTATGCAGACTTGCTTACGAAGATGCGAAATCTCTGCGACGAAGCTACCGATTCGGCAGACTTTATCAAAGCCACTGAAGACCAGATGAAAAAGCACACCTTCCTCTGTGAGGAGGCTATCAAGAATCAGAATCCACAGAAGATGGTCGATAACACTTCCTCGATTGCACGTCTAGCCAATCGGGTGCTTACTGTAGCCAAGCAGGAGAGTGACAACTCCGAGGATCCTATGTTTATTGACGAGATCAATCACGCTTCCGATATACTTCAACAGAGTATTCCACCAATGGTACAAGATGCGAAATTTGTAGCGATGAAACCGTCTGATGGGGCTGCGGGATCACGTTGGAGGGATTCTAATAAAGGGGTATTTTTTTTTAAATTTTACATTAATAAATTTACTTTTGATATTCTTGTTATCCTCAGTTGTTAAACGCCGTTGGATTGGTACGTAAAGCAATCCAACCTGATTTGCCCCCACTGCCGGATATGAATGCCCTAAATTTGGGTAAGTTACTTAGAAATTTAAAAATTGATGGTGCTGGCGAGAAATTGGTGGTAGGAAAACTATGCTGAGTTTTAATACTTCTTAAACTTGCAGAACCTCCTGTACAGCAGCAATTTTTCCAAAAGCAAGGTATAGCTAGCGTGTGGCATTCTTTTACATTATCTGCTTTCGGTTTTCTGTGTTTGAGTTTACTTTTTATGTTAATTCGTTTGTTCATTTGTAGTATAAAACTGATCACTGTACATTCTGATAAAAGTCTAAAGTTTATCTAGTGCCCACTGCACTGTAAATATTTGCGTCCCATGTAAAGAGCTTCCTTAATGTGAAAGCCTCATGGAACGCATCGAAACATGCTTTAACATTTTGTAGTTGGCGAGCCACTAAGAAATACACCAACGCCCAGTAATGAATTGCGCGTCTTGAGCCCTATTCAACATCAGCCGGGCAGAGTGAGTCCTCTGCCAAAATGGGCGAGAGGTATAGAAACATACAAGCAACACATTTATGTACACAGAAAATCATTGACTATAGAGATATTTCATCGCTAAAACATTTATATTCACTATAAACAAATTTTCCAAATTGGAGTATTTTGTATAATAAGGCACTGTTTCTGGTTTGATTCGTTATGGAACATGAAATGTCCTATTTATAGAAATATCTCAAGAGCGTTTCAACACACCCATAGCCACACTACACTTTCAGCCAAAGTTTATGTGTATATTTCACTCTTTTTCTCTTCTACTCAAATGCACGCATTCATTCGTCATCGCACTGCACCATTGGATGTGATTACATAACAGGAGAGAATAATTCTGACTTGCTCTGTCAGGAACTGGTGCCAAATAATTATGAAGAACCAGGTAAACACCCAAAATTGGCTTTTATGATTGATGTATACGTTATACATGAATGTTATGTATATTTTCCGGCGGGTATACCAAGATCACGCCAGTTTGTTGCTGAAGATAGCATGAAACCCCCTGAATCCACACAAATTGACATTGATAAAAGATGAAATTGACAAAGAAAACCTTGCAGAAATGGTCACCAAATATACAATTGATTTATTAACAATATGTTGAGACTATTAACACATTCTGCTTATAGATTGGCCTTGCTTTTGTTGTGTTGCTTGTCGATTTGTATTAATCCAGCTTTCAATAACATTTGTATGTGTATAACATGATTTTAATGTTCCATGCTTTCAATCGATACAATATAAGGATATTATCGATTTATTCCGCAATATATAATGGAGGATGGTAAAGCAATTCTGAATGTTTACGATATTTACTGAATGTGAGTTTTCTATAGATTCCGCTCCACCACGTCCACCACTACCGATGGGCGATGGTGCTCCAATGCGACCACCACCACCCGAGACAGACGACGAGGATGATGTATTCAAGCATGCACCAAATGCAAGCCAGCCAATTATGGTAATGGCTTAGTTAATGCACTTGCGGAGTATTTAATTGGTACATTTGCTTTTTTAGGTTGCTGCCCACAACCTTCATCGTGAAGTTCGTCAATGGTCTGCAAAAGACAACGAACTCATTGCAGCGGCTCGCAAAATGGCCCTGTTAATGGCACGTCTCTCGGAATTGGTGCATAATGACGATAAAGGTCAATAATCGTTTAGTCCAATTACTAAATTTATTGATTTTTGGCATTTTAGGCAGCAAACGTGAATTGATTGCCACTGCGAAAGCAATCGCTGATGCCAGTGCGGATGTTACTAGAATTGCCAAGCAATTGGCCAGGGAATGTACGGATAAACGTATTCGTACTAATTTGTTGCAAGTTTGTGAACGAATTCCAACAATTGCAACACAATTGAAAATTCTCAGCACTGTTAAAGCAACAATGCTTGGCGCTCAAGGTATTTATTTATTACTACTTTTATTTAAACATGTTTCATATTTATATTCCTTACAACTGCAAGCAGCTGGTATACCTAGATTAAGGAGAAGAGGTAAACCGTTTTTGGGTTATTATATTTTGTTTTAACATGAAAGAATCTCTTTCAAGGAGGGTATCTCAATTGTCCGTCACAGAATTGAATGAACATTTTTGTATGTGCAGTACATATATAGAAATAATTTGTGTTTACGGGATTTTACGCCGTTTAATTTATTGTGGCATATATTGCTTTAACAGCAGGTCTTCTCTTGGTTACGTGACGCAGTTGTTAGCGTGCTTGTCTCTTTGCCGAAAGGTCGCGGATTCGGATTTTGCCTGCGGCGAACTTTTTTTTATAAAAATTATATATTTAACTGATAATTATATAATAATAAATAACACTATATAAAAATTATATTTATACAAAATATACATAATTACCTATTATTTTGGGCTATTTGTGCAAGATGCTGATTGATATTCATCATAAAACATGTAAAGCACCAATTAATTTTTTTGCATGATCATGAACGGACTATGTTGGAAAATTGACTATTCTCTACTAATAATTTCACCATATGAATGATTGCTCTCTTCAATGTAATTAATTTCTTCGATGTAGATTCCATTTTCTATATACTTATTGAATTTATCACTGAGGTTCTCGTACGAACTATATAATTCAATATTAAGAAAGCAAACTTTGATTATAATTTCATAACACATGAAACATAATCAATTTCCCAACATAGCCCGTTGTAATTGATATACAGACACCATTCACAAATCTGCATGGTTTGCAGCAAAACTTTCTGGAGAAAGAGATATAACATTAGTTATATTATTTTGTGTTATATAATTATTTGTTAAACATAAAATTTTTATATAAAAAAAAGGTCGCCGCAAGCAAAATCTGAACTCGCGACCAACAATCCAGCAGGCAAATACACTAACCACTGCACCACGAAACCGACATGACGAAGTTTGCTGTTAAAACAATGTATACCCCGCTCAAACGACTCAAAACGGTGCAAAATCTCGTGAACACATTGTGTCTACGTGAATGTACTACACGTACAAAGAGTTTCATTCAATTCCGTGACGGACAATTGAGATACTGTCCTTGTTAGAAATGTGTAGATTGGATAAATTGTGATTATTTCGAAAACTCCAAGAGCTGGTAGTTCTTTGCCATGTGTATGCTTGTTTCCAACGAAAGTGTTCACACATTTCTTGGTAGTTCTGATTCCTCTGAAACACATGACACCTTTTTCTTCCTTGTTTCATCCCTTTATTGCACAATGTTTTTTTCAAATTTTCTGCCATTTAAAACGGTCTCGTGGTCTCGTTTTCGCCCGCGACTAAATACAATATTTTTCCATAATCTTAATACTATATTATCCATCTGGCCGTGTATACGTACCGCTGAGTTCCAAAAGATATATCTTTGTATAGACTAAGATGACCAATGAGCACAATTTACGAAATGTTTAAATTTTTATATCGAGTAAATAATATAAGCGAAAAGAGTAGAAAACTCATTAATTGGGTGCTGATGATCACCATACAATATATAAATGCAAAGGTGAAGTTTACAAATGGTTTCCTTTTCTAGGTTCGGAAGAAGATCGAGAAGCAACGGAAATGCTTGAGGGTAATGCACAAAATTTGATGCAGAGCGTGAAAGAAACGGTGCGCGCTGCTGAAGGTGCTTCCATCAAGATTCACTCGCAGACACAAGGAAAATTACGCTGGGTGCGTCGCCAACCGTGGTACGCGTACGCTTAAACTGTGCGCATCGAAGGAAACAAGCAACTAATTTAATCGAAACAAGACCGGATGCACGCCCTGTTGGCATGCATATTTTAACGAAACCATCTAGGAGAGTTAAATTACCTAAAACGTATCTCAAATGATTCAACTAATATCGAGGTAGATCAGGTATTTCTGTGCAATATTTTTAGATGATCATGTCAAGATACACAATAATGATAACCGATAGTTATCTCTTTGCATACTATAAGGCAATAATGAAATCTTAGTATTAATGGAATGTTGGCAATCGACGAAATGGCCTTAAACTCCAAATATTTTATGAATTGCAATAGCGTGTCTTGCAAGAATGTGAATGCCTTATGAGAAGCCTACCTAAAAATCGTATATTGTTCGTGTTTATCGACTAATAAGACAGATGAATATTTATGAAGTTTTAATCATTCATCTAAGAAGATATTAATCATTCATCTAAAAGAACAGATATTTTTATAAGCTTTACTAGAAATTTGCCAACTATTTAGAAGGAAGAGATATATTACTGATGAGATATTATTAAATGTTGATTAGTGCCAAAATTATTTATTGCTTCGTAAGATTACTAAACAAAACGACCATAGAGTTTGCTGCCAGAGCAATAACTTTGGATAATGGGGTTTTAGATTAATTAAATATGTATATTGCATTTTAACAAAGTATAATAATAAATTAATAGTACCGTAATTGCAGTAAAATCTGGATTGAAAGTAGGTGCCCAATAATAAATTTGTTACTTGTAATATCAGTGCTGCAGTGTGTTAGCCAAACATATTTTAATAAAGT
Organism: Mimaenictus wilsoni; assembly: GCA_027575185.1. Lineage (NCBI taxonomy): Eukaryota > Metazoa > Arthropoda > Insecta > Coleoptera > Staphylinidae > Mimaenictus > Mimaenictus wilsoni. The sequence continues at coordinate 29,215 of JAODAC010078930.1, read as the reverse complement.
GGATTAGCAATACGTTTTCATTTTCTTTAAAATCCCCTCTTGTTATTATACATTCTGAGAAACGGCTGCAAATTGAGATTCGCAGGGACGCAAATAATAGGAAGTACTGAGGACGAACAGGAACATGCGTAAAAGTTGAAGAAGCTTTCTCTAGTCTCAAAGAAATTCATGCCGATGTTCCACAAGGAAGCGTCTTGGGGCCATTACTATATCTAATATTTACCAGCGATCTACCAAACACAGCACCCGACAAACTTGCTACCTTCGCAGACGACACAGCGATCATAGCTAGAGGTAATGATATTCAATCAACAAGAAAACAGTTTCAAAGAGCGTGCGACCCTGTAGAAAACTGGACCAAAAATTGAGACAAAATCTACTCATGTTAACTTCACAAACAAGCATTTGAAAGATTCACCACACCTACTCCTAAATGGGACTAACTGACTGGAACAGACTGATATCAAATACAAAAAGTATACTCACACACACACACACACACACACACACAGGCCTCTGGAAATCAACAGAAACTCCTGCGTGGCAAACGCTGCTCTTCGTCGAGGTTGCCTCCGTGTTGCATCGACCTCTAGGACCGTCTCGGGTGAAGCAGCTATGGTGATTGCGGGCTCTCCACCTGCCTATCTGCTGGCAAAGCAGAGGAAAGCCATTCGCGATCTAAAAAGCGATCTAAAAATCTGCCCTCTGATGCTAGATTCGCAACAAGAGTACCTGCCCGAGAAGCTCTGATGATGGCCTGGCAGTTGCAGAGAGTTGCATAGAGTTGAGAATGGAAGGAGGACCCGTCGTCATATCAAGGACATCTCATCCTGGGTCAGGAATCAGGATGAGTTATCCTTTGAGATAACGCATGTTGTAACGAGCCACGGGTTCTTCAAGGCCTACTTAAGATGAATGGGAATAAAGGACTCCGGAGATTGCCAAATGTGTGGTAGCGGCGATGAGGACACAACTGAACACGCAGTTTTTGAGTGTGAGTGGTCCTCATAAGAACGTCTTGTCTTGGAGTCTAACTGCCGCGAACCAACGTCGGCGACCCTGGTTGATGGCGCGGTGAACGCGCCGGGTCCAATCGTCGGTATTAACCACGACTTAATTAAAAGGGAACGTTTCTGAGTGGCAGCCCTGTTGCGTAGCACGGTGAACGCGCTGGGTCCACATGCAGAGAACGTCCTAAAGATTACAGGCCGACAAGCTACCCGCTGTCTGTGTCGTCGCGCTAGGGAAGGTGTCGAAAAGATGTAGCTCATTTGGCTTTCGGATAACAACTGATTTTATTGTGTAAAAATCTAAAGCTAGAAGCTAGTGCGTACCGCCCACACGCAATCCTCCTTGGGGTACCACCACTTCCTTTAAAAATTTCTTATATCTAGGTGGTGAGGTTGATCCCGCCCTCATCAGCGCATTGCTATGTATGCAGACACACCCTGTCTTACGGTGTCTCTCTCTCTCTCTCTGCGGGTGTGTCCGATCTCTGGATGTATCTAGGCGAGCCGATATATTCGCCAAGCATATGGCACACTCGCACATGAACCACCCGGAAAGGGTGGCAAAAACCAGACGTATGCAAGGCGCCAGCTCGTCGGAACCACTTCAATCTCTGGGCAGCTTGGGTTTATCGTATTCGTATATTTAATTCTTAATGGCCAAGAGATTGTTGAAGTGTGACGAATAGCTCCGCTTGACATAATATTTGGAAGTACTTAACTAGACTGCTTGGCGACATACATAAAAAATATGGAAAATTCCACCTAAAACGTCCCGAATCATGCAACACTAAAAACTTAGCTTATGGCCTGATCAGTGGCTTGGTGGTGGAGACTTCCCAGAGCCATCGGTTCGCAACACTAACATTGGCCGTCAAACAGTAGACACGGTCGTCGTTAAGATGGTCGCTTCGGTAGACGCGTGGAAAGGTATCTCCGCGTTCTTCAAGGAAGTGGTCAGAGGAAGAATAGCACGCGAGAAAGGAAGGCCGCTGCAGACCAATAGCCAGACCCAGCCTGATATAATGCCACTAGGCGCTCCCAGGCGTGGGTAGGTTGGCTTTTTCAACCATTGTGAATTTCTGTACAGTATGCTGGACAATATATATTAACAACCAAAACACATTTTTCGAAAATTCTATATTGAAACAAACCTCGTTAACTTTCAAAAATACATCCCTCCCTTCGCAAGATATATACACTTGAATACATATTTTGAAACTCTTTTTAAAGCATAATACCTCGATGGTGCGTCGTGTTTAACAGGCATTGTTTTAGGCCTATTCTACTCGTCTACCAAAATTGGCCTTGTATGAAGTGAAAACGCTCAAAAACAATCTGCATATCCAATAACCTTTGATCATATTAACTTATAGAGAACACGAGAATACTTAACAAGGAAGTACCCTCTGGCCTTCATAAATCTGTGGGTCTGATTGAACAGAATTCGAGGATCTTCATGCACACGTTTTTTTTATTGCTTGCGATGCGATGCTAAGCATTGTATCCGAAATGCACATCGTAAGCAACAACGAAAACGTCTGGGTGTAAATATCACATATCATAATGGTGCGAGCCCTCGAAGTAAATTATTGTTGATAATAAATTATCTGATAGCTGTTGCTTTTTGCAATATTAACAGGCTTGATCACAACTTGGCTTGACCCAATGCGACCGGTGCAATGTAGCGAAACTAAAACGTGAAATTCAAACTTTGTTCTAAAATATTTTATAATCTGCGTGTTATAGAATGCCCATTGTTATATAGATCGATTCCTCATTAAATGAAGTTTGTTTTGATACACATATTTACGCCTCTATGTTGGGTAATTATTGAGAAATATATTGTGTAAAAAGCGTCTTTTCTAAAAGATGTCGAGTTTTAAGATTTCCTTTTCTTTTCATATTTCCCGTATTGCTAGGATTATAAATCATGCACCAATCGATTCAGCGAGAAAATATTTTCGAACTTCTGGGACAGTTTTTCATTTGATTACTTAGAACCGATATTAGAACTTATGAAAGTTGAGTCTAATAACGGCGACGATTTCACTGACAGAAAAATGACTTGAAATTACTTCTTCCAGAATTTCACTTTTATTTATATTTACCTTCCTCCAATATATACAAATCTTATTTCTAGTATAAATCATGCACCAATCGATTCAACGAGAAACATGCTTTAAACTCCTGGGGCAGTATTTCATATGAATACTTACAAGGAGAGTACCTCAATTGACCGTCACAAAGTTGAATGAACATTTTTGTACGTGTATATATATTGAAATAATTTGTGTTCACGGGGTTTTACGCCGTTTTCAGCCGTTGGCAAAAATTCAGCCAAGTGGCGCAGTGATCTGCTCTATGGCTACTGACCACGAGGTCTCGAGTTCGATTCTCGGTGGGGATGCATAGTAAAATGAATTCTTCTTCTTATCAATAGTATTAGCCTCTGGTATAACTAATTACATTGAAAAAAAATTGAATAGAGCTAATGACCATAGTTGTCGATACTCGGTAAACTCAAACAAAAAACAAGTTTGGCCAAAAGTAACGTGGTATATATTGTTTTAACAGCAAGCTTTGTCCAGCCAAGTGGCGCAGTGGTAAGGCCGATGACTACTGTTCATGAGGTCCCGGGTTCGATTCTCGGTGGGGATATTAAAATGAATTCTTCTTATCAATCGTGTTAGCCTCTAATATGACTAATTACATTGAAAAAGAATTGAATAGAGCTAATGACCATAGCAGTCGATGCTCGGTAAAATCAAACAACAAAAAAAACAGCAAGCTTTGTTGTATCGGTTATACTTCACAAATGCGTATCTCGCAACTCTAATTCAGTATTAAGAAAACAATCTCTCTTACTACTAGGCTTGTCAAAAAAATGGGGAAACCCGGGTTTCCGGGTTTTGTAAATCTGCGGGTTTATTCTGTTACGGTTTTGTCTGTGAAAGCCCAGGTTTAAAATCCGAACAAAAACACGTTTAGCGTAATATGGAAAGACTATAGGCATCAAAGTTATTTTATTTTCATTAGCTATTAAAAGAATGTATATAAATAAAAACAAAAAATAGAAACAAAAATGTGGAAAAAGATAAATTCAATTACCACTATTCTCAAAGAGAATACCCGTGTCATCCCACTGTAAAAGCCATCGTAAAATGACTGGTATAAGCTACATGCAAATTTTCGATTTGGGAAATACTTAAAATATCCAGCCAATTTACCCATGGTTCGATGTAGAATCTGAAAGGAAATGCGTTAATACATATTTCAAGTAAATACTTCGTAATGTGACCAAGATATGGGCAAAAAATAGTTTGATTGTTCCCATTTAAAATGCATTGCGAAAGTGCAATATACCCAGCCCACATTCACAGCATCGGTAGCAGGGCTCATGACAATTACGTCAACGTCACCTGAGGCGTATAGATCAGACTCTACAATGTATAACATGTTTCTAATCACTGGAAAATGGTTCCATATATTTTCTAATGCATTAGTATCTCAAATTAAGTTATCGACAATTTTAATATACATTTAAGTGGATAAGTATGGAAATGGTAGGGCATAATTATATGGAAAAGTTGAAAATAAGATCTAAAAGCCAAAATAAATTTCTTAAATTCCGTATTTTAGGTATTTCCAAAATCGAAAATTTGCATGTAGATTATATGAGTCATTTTACGATGGCTTTTACGGTAGGATCACATGGGTAAAGAGAATGGCTATTCTCATTTTTCCAAATATGCAAGAAATATAATCACTGGTCAATGTGAGGAAATATAGGAAGCTTCGATCGCTAGTACTACAAATAAACAATTAATCGATGTTGTTTTAGTGACAAGTATCAACAAGCTTTCGCGCACTCGCCTCGATTTCGGCTTGGAAACAGAATCAAGCAATAGTGGGGCGTTCTCGCGTCGATTCCGGTTCAAGAAACAGAAATTTTAGCATCATCTAGTAGTGGGGCGCAACTGCGTCGATGCTGGTTTCGGAACCCGATACTTTCAAGATTTGCTGATTCTGGTATAGAAACCGAAACTTCGCGTTAAACGCTTGAAAGTAAAAGCCCGGTTTAAGCCGAAACTGACAAGGCGGAAAACCGAGTAACCAGGAATTATCGGGTACCTTTGACATGCCTACTTACTACAATAATTTCATAACACATGGAACATAATTTCCCAATGTAGCCCGTTTCACAAATATGCATAGTTTGCAGCAAAACTTTCTGAAGAACAAGAAGCAACATTATTTATATTATTTTGTGTTATTTATTGTTATATAATTATTTGTTAAATATTAAATTTTTATATTAAAAAAAAAATCTCCGCCAGCAAAATATGTTGTTTGGCCCATCTGGGCAGCTCAGTTGGTAAGGTATCGGTCTACCCCGTCCGACTGCGTGGTAGACCGAAACCTTTCGTTCGAGTACCCGGGGTGGGCTCCCCACTAGTGTGAATTTATTATTAAATAAATTCACACTAAAAATCACTTTATTAATTTACATTACAAATTCACACACTCTTAAAATCACAATATTAATCCACACCGACAACAAAAAGGCACAACTCAACAATCGCAATGCGCAACTCACAAAAATACAACATGCACACACAACAAGACTCCACTGACACACAACAAGATGCCACAAGATCACAATACTAAAAACAACATCAAAAATACAAACAAAAAACCAGAAATCTCAATAACTTGTAAATATGTACAAACACAATAAACATATGCATCCAGGCTGAAGGACCAGTGAAGATCGATGGCCAGATCTTCGGACCGAATACAAATAATAAAAATCTGTTGTTTGATATTGCTTGATTTAATTATTATGTTTACAGATGTTTGGTGCTTTTTCGTACCATTATACTAATAGGCCGATTTTAGAAATTCTTAGAAACATATGATTAGATTAACATCTGATAGGCTGGTCGGGGTTTAATTTTTCTATTTTCATAGAACAGTTTTGCGTTTTGAATCATGCTTTTCGTGTAGACGTTTTGCGCAATTGTTTTTAATGTTTTAATTTTCCAGGTGTGGAAGAATTTTTCAAATTGGCCAAGCTGATACTGCACTAGACTTTGAGCAATTATAGCGTTGTGCGAATGCGCGTATACGGCTGTATCGTCAACGTAAAGAGCGTTTGAGGTGTTGCGAAATTGGGGAGGTCAGCTATGTATGGATCCTTGAGGGACACCTGCTTTTATGATTTGTTTACTGGAGAGCAAGCAAGCACGCTAACCACTGCACTACGAAACCGATACGACAAATTGTGCTATTAAAGCAATATATACCACGCTTTAATTGTGACTAAATTTTAAACTTTTTTTGGGAAAACGGCTCAAAACAACGTAACATCCCATGAACACAAATTATTTCTATATGTGTACTACACGTACAAAAAGTGTCTTTCAATTCCGTGACGGACAATTGAGATACTCTCCTTGTTAGAACCGATGTTAGAAGTCATGAAAATTGAGTCCAATAAAGGCAACATTTTCGCTGATAGAAAAATGACTTGAAATGACTTCTTCTAAAGATCACACTTTTATTTACATTTACCACATTTCTATGTATACAAGTCATATATTAAACGATTCAGAATTAAATTGTCACTAACTAGTGAAACAAACATTCCGAATAGTTGGCTAGAGTAAATATTATAGAATGTTGAAGTTGAGTGAATTTATAAAGGCATATGCAGAGGGATTTGGAAGCGCAAAACCCATACAAAACATTCACAAATAAGGCACATTATCATTTTAAATATTAAAACACATTATCTTATTGTTAACTATTTGTATGTTTTGTTTAATTTACTTTACTTGGGTTTTGAATTCTCCATCATCTTTGTCTATTTTCTAAGAGATGTCGACACCATCCATTCATCCCCACTTCATCAATGCTGTCAATTTTTGCGGCCACAACTAAATACTCCACGGGGAAAGAGTTGTTGATTATAGATTACAAAAGCTACTGTTAACGTAATTTACCCAAGAGAAGAGCTGTTAATAAATGTTTCGTATCAATCTACATCCTCATCGGAAATGTGGGGTGTTTCTACAATGAAAATTGGCAGCAGATGAGAAGCTAGGCGGTACAAAGTACGTATTAAAAAACATTTCTACCTATGTCTTGTCTCAAGCGTTCCTTGTGTTGTGTAAATTGTAACTGGGGGTTGTTATATGTTTTTGAAATCTATTAGTTTTTGCGGATATACACGCCGGCTACAAAAAAAAACTTAATAAGCGACTGTGAATTTAGTGCATTTGGAGTGTGATAACCTCAAAGGTAGGTTCGATTGCAATGTAGATAATTACCCCTTGTTTCGACAACATTAACATGATCGCTTTTAGCACTAACATGTCTTGGCCTCAATGGCAACCACCTGTGCAGCCCACCATGCCCATGATGAATGCAACAATGCCGATGGGCATTCAATATTCTGCTGAACAATGGCAGCAAATGCAGCAACAGAATTGGCAGCAATGGGCCCAGTGGCAGCAGCAGTACCAGCAGTGGCATCAGCAATATGGAGCAGAGGTATAATCAGTGCGGCTTCCTTGAAAGTCCCTTCATTCAAGTGTCTCCATTTTAGTATCAGAAATCTTTGACGGCTATGGCTAGCATGAGTACTCCAGCGATTATAAATACTTCAGCACCTCCTCCCTTACCCAATGATACCAAGCCACCACCTCCCCCTGAAGAACCTGCACAACATCTACTTATAAATACACAGAAACCACCACCAACTGTAACAACCGCCGCAGTTGCTGTTCCAAACCTATCTCAAAAGGATGTGAACAGTTCTTTAGGTGGCAATACACAAAGTAAACCTAATACCAATACGTGGATACAAAACTCAAATAGCAATTTAGTTAATCATCAACGCCAGCTCACAGGGAAAAGGCAAGCTTTGGAATATCACAATGGTGGTGGATCAACAAAGAAAAATAAACTCGAGTGGCAACAGCCACCTACAACTGGGCAAACTGCACCATCTCTTAGTTCAACGTCCAATGTTTTCGGTCCACATCTGCCCGAAGAAAGTAAAGATGATCTCTCAGATCCCGAGAAAAAATTTATGAAACAATTTGCCGAATGGGAGGCTCAATTTAACAAATGGAAAGAACAAAACCAAGATCATCCTGATAAGACACAATATCGAGAGTATGAAAAGAAATGGGAAGCTTGGCGAAATCAGTTATTGGAGAGACGTGAAGCTATGCGTAAAAAACGACTTGGTTTAAGTACTTCTGCTTCTACTGTCGTTAACAATGTTTTGGATTCTACGCAAAGTAGTCTGAATGTGACAGCAAATCCTATTGCAATATCTTCAGAGAAATGTCCTCCGCCTAGTGATTCTTCTGATGCAATGATAAATCCGATCAATAGTAAAGTACTAGCAACGCTATTTAAAAATAACACAACTGACGGTATCCCTGGATTGGATCTTGTGGATGCTCCTGCACAACCAGATGATATTTCTGTTGAGAAGGATAAATCAATGTCTGAGGAACCAGCGAAACCTGCTTCATCTCAACCAACTTTAAACCTAGAGGATTTATCAAAGAACTTGAATTCTATTCTGGGCGATCAAAAATTACTGAGTATGCTTAGTTTGGTCGCGCAAACTGCGGCTGGAGCAAAGACTGATCATAACAATGGACGAAATATTGAGACAACACCACAAATGCAATCTACTCCCAGTGGCATCACTCTAGCACCACTGAAAAGTACATCGGACGATCAAAATTCAAATTGGTCCTCGCACACTGCAAGTAGTGGTAACGGTGGTGGAAACTCAAATTTGTGGGGCCAAGAGCAATCGATTCGTAGGGATTTTTCGAATAAAGATCTAAACTTTACTAATACTGTTGTAATTGGTAATGATCAAAGTTCAGTTGGACCTGGTACGAGTGAACAATTTGGAACTAGAAATGTTAAAAGTGGGCACTTTAGTGCAAAGGAAGGTAATTATAATAAACAATCGGGAGATCATTTTCCTGCAAACAAGGAATACTCGCAAAATAATGAGGAGAGTTGGTCAGCAAATGGGGCTAAATGTACGCGGATGCAGCTAGATATGGATGACATGGTGCCTGCGCCACCTATGATTACAAATGAAATGCTTCATATTGAGAATATAACTGATTATGAACATAAATCTTTAAAGCAAGGTAAGTTAATCAAAAATTCACACAACTGCTTCTACAATTTTTACGGTTTTGGAAGAAACATCTCATTGACCGGATGTACATTTGTCGAATTTTCAATTTATCGGTAATTTAATTTTACAATGCTGAATTAACACTTTTGACTTGAAAATGAGTATTGAATTAACAAGCAATTAATATAAAGGGTGTTCCAATAAGGTGGATCGATATTAAACGTTGATTTTTTTCTTATTTCGAATGTGAAATGTTTTTTTTTAGTTAAAAGTATAGGCTTTCATGAATTAATAATAATAATATTAATATTTATTACAAAGCGGCGGCTTGCCGCGTTGTGGAGCTCGTTAGATCACTGCAGTTAAGCAACGTCGTTGGATGGGTGACCATTTGGTCTCCCCACTCAACAATTGGCTGGCGCGCCGTCCGTGAACTCCTGATTTCGCGGTAAAAACGTGAATGAAGGTTGGGCGATTCGGTTGCAACGGTCCCCGAAAAAAAAAACATATGCACAAAAAGTTCAGAGCAAGTACCATCAGTAGCGCGACCGGAATGGGCCGGGTGAAAGTTACTATTCCGTTACACCACTATGTGGTAGAAAAAGGTTGTTGAATAAATAAATAAATTTATTACAAAAAAGCAAAAGGGTATCGACTACATAGCCTTTGGACCCATGAAATAAATAATACAATTTGTAGAGCATTATAACAAAAATATGTAAGAATGTATGACAAAAAAGAATTGAATTTTTTTATAAATAAGCGATTGAAGTTTACAGGCTAGTACCTGACGATGCCTCTCGGAAAAATTCGCATTGTATCAGATAAATCAAAATTGTAAAACATCGATAAAGTATCCAATTTAATACCGAGAGATTTCTGACGATTTAGGATTGGTGTTGTTCCGGTTTCTTGATAAAGAAGAAGGTTGGAAGGATAATGAAGCACATTATTAGGGTTTTTAAGGCGGGTGATAGTTAGATTGAGAGTCCACATATTAATTTATAAACTTGAATACGGTTGTCCTAATTCAGTCCAGAATTTCGGCTGGAGAGGCTTGAAAAGAACTTAGCTCTTTTGACGACTGTTTCTTTCGCTGTTCTTGCTTGTAGGTTGATGTTTAACTTGCTGCCAATCATAACACCCAAATATTTGACATTACTCCTTCTCCTTAATGGTTTCATTATTAATAGTTAGAGTGGCTGAATGATCTGATGATTGAAGATAATAAAATATGTGTTGTTTGCGTGTATTTCAATTCACCACTTTCCAAACCAAATCAGCACTTCTTGAAGGAGCTCCTCCTGCATAGTCGAAATGGTTTTAGGACGGCTAGTTGCATGTGCGATGAGAGCAGTATCATCCACGTTTGAAGGATATATTTGTCAGGGTTATGAACGTTGAGGCGCAAGTTTCAAGAAAAAAAATACAGGGGTGATAAAAGGGAACCTTGAAGGATATATTGGCTTAATGAGATAGAGCTAGATAGATTATTACCTACTTTCATACGCAACGAGCGTGAGTCCAAAAAGGATTTGATAATTAAAATGAGGTACAAAGGATAATTGATGCTTTGGAGACGATGGAGAATGCCATTTCGGCAATTATTTTTTATAGGAATAAAAATTAAGACAGTACTGAAGGCGTCTATGGAGTACCTCAAAAAAGTCCAAAATGGTAGTAGCGTTTCATAAAAATCATATGGAAGAGAAAACCAAAAAGATTACTAAAATTGATACTATAATAATCTTGTCTTTGTTGTACCCGATTTTTAACAAAATTTCTTTCTTTTTATGTCTAATAAACAAACAATGGAAAAATACTATGATAAAGACTGGAATTATATATACAATAATCACAAATAACTTCAAGTTCATCGGTTGAGTGGTTTGCGAAATATTTTCGAGAAAATTGAGAAAATTTCGTTTGTAAGTGAACGAATGAATCCAATACAATCCATAAATAACCCTTTGGTTTATAATTTCGCAATTTCTTGGAATTTTTATCTGAAACTTACATCAGGCATTTTTAAGATAAACACTTAACAGAGTCCTCTTAAAAATTAAACTTTACTTCCGATTTTCATTAACGATTAATGTGTATCCACTTTATTGAATCACCCTTTACAATTACTAGTTAATTTGATGATTCTTACTTTGATTAATTTACCGGTAAACCAAATGCAATCCATAACAAACAGTTAATATGAATTTTCTCTGATGAACGTAAATACATTGCGAAAAAGTGTTGGGTATTCTTGAAAATATACTATTATTGACTTATTATTTCCTTACATAGACACTACGGATGTTCGAGTGTTTACCCCACGACTATTTGACTATCGACACAAATTAGTGACGCGTATCCCTCTCTCTGAGAGACCTAAATGGCTCTCGGAAACTTTTCACAATATTCCCGAATTTAATCCCCCAATTAGTCGAATCGGTTCATATCCAAGACATCATCAAGATCGATATCCGCATGTGCCACCATCAACAGGGAACCGCTACAACGAGATGTCGCCATTTAGTCGTCGTCCTCCACCTTTTATGGCAGATAATTCTACAATGGGCTTCAACAAATTAATACATGATCGCCATGATGATAGTCGGCGAAGAAACAATCAAGACGATTTTGATCGTCATAGAAAATCCGGTTCTGGTCAAGAGAGTAGAAGTGATGACAGGGGATACAGTCGAGAAAAGGATCGTTATCGGGATAAGGAACGCGGTAGATCGAGGGAATTGAGTAAAGGTCGAGATATTAAGGAATTGTACGAGGCACACACGAAGAAAAATGAACCTGTAGTCTCTTTTAAAAACAGTCCTAAAGAAAATACATTTAGTCAAAGCCAACCTCTATTTGGATCCACCGCAAAACTCGAAGAAAGTAGAAGGAATTCGCGGACAACTATTGACGATATATTAAATATGCCGGGAAGATTAAAACGTCCACAACGCATTGTGATAATTCTGAGAGGACCGCCAGGAAGTGGAAAAACATTCCTTGCTAAACAAATTAAAGACAAAGAGGTAAATATCAGCGGTATTAACAAAAATAAGCCGGTAATTCAATAATTTAATTTTTTTTAATATCAGTAAGTTTACCGGATCTTATTTTATTGAAAGTACCGGTAAATCGAGTTCAGTCTGTAAACCAACAATCATTTGGATACAAACGCAACCTTTTTAGACTGAAAATGGAGGATCGGCACCACGTATTCTCTCCCTAGATGATTACTTTATGGTTGAACAAGAACGTGAAGTTATTGAAGATGGAAAGACAATAAAAGTTAAAGACATGGTATATGAATATGAAGAATGTATGGAAACTTCGTATCGGCAATCGCTCTTCAAAACATTCAAGAAAACAATTACGGATGGCTACTTCCCATTTATTATTGTTGATAATGTTAATGATAAACTGAAATACTTTGAAGAGATGTGGTCATTTTCCAAACAAAATGGCTTTCAAGTAAGCACCGATAATTTTGTGCTTGCCTGCGAAATATCTACATATTTTTTTCAATTTAGGTGTACATATGCCAATTAGATCTCGACGTTCAGATGTGTACAAAACGAAATACACATGGTCGCTCGGAAGTTGAAATACAGCACATCGTCAATGGGTGGGAAGAACTTCCATCACACTATGGTATTATCGATGCAACTAATTTGATTCAAGCGGGTGCGATTACCGAAGTAGAAATGGAGGAAATCAATTCACCCAATGACAATTTTGATGATGATGATGATATTGAGGTAAGCGAATTGTTCTTGGCATTGAAATGGTAAGCAATGTTTAACGTTGTTTCTTTTTTAACAAATGACCTACAGCCATAATATGCGATGATTCCTGTAATGTTTTAATTTAGCATTTCGACTGAGCGTTCAAGAATTACCTCTTCCGTCTAGTTTATAAATGTCTGACATATTCATAAATCTGTCGGTATACTTGTTATGTTCCTTTTCCTTCAATTTTACGTTGCGTTGAATCGAACGCTTTTGTAACGTGCAAAAGCACTCGAAAAGTCACTAAAATTTAGAGAACCTCTTCAGGAGCAAACGTGTAATAGCAGCAAGTGGGACAATTTCGAGTGTTCCATTGATAATCTCGGTAAGTTTCATTCAAATACAGACGAAAAACTGTTACACAATAAATTCTTTTTTTCAACATTTATCAACTTTTTGATGTGATTTTCTTACGAACCATATCAGGACGAATGTAACATAATTTTGCATGTTATTTCGGCACTTTGTTCTTGCAGCCAAGCTTGACGGCATCAATAAACCCCTCCGCTCCGCACGAACTATGGAAGACTACCTCCAGTTGGACGAATGGACCCCCGCCGGATCCGAAAGCAAACCGGGTCAAAAACGAGTATGTATTCTATGTGTTGGTATTTAAGTTTTATAGGTGCAGGGGTGGCTAATTTGAGGTGAAAATTTGACTGACTTGTGTGAAGGTTCGATGGGCAGATTTGGAGGAACGAAAGGAACAGGAAAAGATGAGGGCAATTGGATTCGTTGTCGGTCAAACCGACTGGGGTCGCATGATGGATCCAACACAGGGTGGAAGTGCGCTAACACAAACAAAATATATCGAGCGTGTTGGTGTCCGCAGAGTGAACATGAATTGATTTTTCAGTTTTATTTTTGACACCTTTATTTACATATACAACTATGTAAATCTTTAAAATTAATTATTGCGTTCTTGTACAGTTAATTACTGTGCAAATGGATTGATTGTCACGTAAATTACTAATTGCTATAATGTTTATTACGCAGTAAAACGTCATTGATTTCATATATTACTAATAAATTACTATAATTTATATATATATCTACGTGAGTATGTCGACAATAATTATATTTCTCTGATTTTATGGATTTAATTGAAGATTATCGATACGGTGCATAGGTATATCAGCACTGTTCGATTCCATTGAATTTATCAAACCTGGAATAGTGTTTTTTACAGTTACTCTTTGTTCATGTTGGAATATATTATCCTGTTTCGGGTTATGTTTATTTTTACGCCTTTGCGTCCCTTTTTGGATATTTTTTGCTGGAACGTTTATTCTTGACTTCCAATTAACCGAATTTTCCTCAGCGATGGAGAGTACGCCATCGTCTCCTTTTAAATTTTCTCTGGCATTCGTATTTGAACCGATTACGATTACATTTGGTAGTCCCATAATGCCAGTGAGATTAGCGTTGATGACTCCTTTGTTTTTATTTCCTCCTTTCATCTCAACCATATGCTCTTGAATGCAGTTTTGCAAAATGTGCAAGAAAAATAAGAATGCAAGAAGTGTTAGTGCTGAAAGAGCGACATTGCCTTTCTTGCCCTTTGATGATGATCTGAAATTTATGTTCGAAATTATTTGTTCCAAATTGGTGCAATATTACTTACTTCTGCCATCCGTGTTCTTCGTGATAACGTTCTAATTGTGGTGGTTTAGTCGATGTTGCTAATCCTAACCCGCCAAATGTTCCCAAACCAAGACCCTGCGTATGGGTACCGAAAAAGTGGTTGATTGCATTTGCTGCCATTTCTGTTGGACACTGTTTGCTTAAACTGTCTTTGTGAGTAAGAAGAATATTACTTTACGGAAGCTCCTGATTCAATTGAATTCAGAACTTGAACTGAGATTTATTCTGGAAAGTTGTATAGTAAAATTGGCGAAAGATAAAGTTTCTTCGGGAAGGAATCCTTGTGGCGGAAATAATAGAATGTAGTTGCAATTAAGGCGAGCACGTGCGCGTGGTTACCGCTAGCAATGAAAAATGTACGTTCTTCATGTGACATCAAAGACAATCCAAGCATTTAACATGCGGAAGATGCCCATTAGCATGAAGCAATATTTTTGGTTCGTACCTTGTGTTCTCTTTTTATACAAATTATACGAATCATGAACTTATATATTTTAGGAGATTTAATGTATGTAATGAGATTAGTTTTCAATATTTTATTGGGCTTTTGGTATGATAAGTAATTGTAGCCCAATCTTATTGTTTATTGATTGTACAGCGTTTGACGCCGTCCGATCACGTGTGCTTATGCGTGATTTTGCACGATGTCCAGGTGTCAGATCGAGATATCGAAAATCATCAGATATCGGTGCACAATAAATATTTTCTGATGCCCTTTTTTCCTTTGTCCTAAATAATACATGAGGCTCGCACCGAATATTCGCACAACGGGTGGTGGCGGATTATCCATTAGTATACTTGGCACTTGTCCAGGAGGGTCGGCGTAAAAAGTGCCTCCATTTGTCTAGAAAGCGTCCTTCAGAAAACGGCACATTCATATAGAAAGGGAAATTCCTCTGGGCCCGTTCCAAAAAGGTCGGGTCCTGCATGGGACTCCTAAACAGTAAGTGCCTAGGGGTCCCTGACAATCTTAATACGCTACTGACGTTATCGACGGCATATAAAAAGTTCAGAGGATTAATAAGTGATGTTGATCGATAAGTGAATTGTGGGAAATGCTCGGGAACATTCCTGAACCTGATTAAAGTGGATTTGGAAAACAACAAAAGTGAACGTGACTAACGTATGGAAGTGTTATATATTTTTTTATTATTGGTGACCTAGCTGGCAATGCTAAATATTAAATCATGATTTCCAAATTTTACCTGGCATGGACACATTGAATTATCTGAAATGTTTTCTGAACGCCTGGGAATTTTTATGAACACAAGAGTTCATTATATTCGAGATTGTTATGCACATATCAGAAGTTTTATTTAACCAAATAAATCAACTTATATGATATAAAACTTGTCCTTCCTACATGTTTTCTCTAGACCAGTGTTTTCCATCGTGGGATCCATGCCCCCGCCCAGGGGGCAATTAGAAAATGAACTTCACATGGGTTTAACCTTATCGTTAATTATGTATCCTACTAGTGGGGACATAAGAAAGGCTCACAAAAGGTTAGGTAACAGTGCTCTACAGTTTAAATACTTCTTTATTTCGTATAAATATGTATAAATTCATATAAATAATGTTACAATATAGATTTTATTTTATTGACTCATTCAGAACTCATGCATCCGTTAAAAAACCTAGACTATACATATATTCACCCAATCACACCATAAGCATACCATTCATCCCGTACAACCTCGCACTTTTCGCAGTGGGTTAACGTACATAAATAAACATTTGAATATAACAGTGCTGTAACCAAGTCTACCAATTCACCTGAATAATGTCATCTTAGGATGGACATCAATAGTTTCACGCAACACACATACTACGTAATCACTAGCCACCTCAATAAAAATGCAACAAACAAATTATAAATTATCAGTGTTTAGCACTCAATTATTCAGCTTTCAGTTAAAAATATAAAAGTTATGGAAAAAACGAAATATTTGCGCCAAGGAAATAAATAATCATGATGTGGCGTCATTTTTTGGTAATATTTACAATTGTAACTGGTGCGTTTGAAAATAAATTAAACTGTAAGCGCCACCTCCAATGATACAATGGTGCGGTCTTGATCGAAACTGTGCCTAACGGTGAAGCGCAAAATGTCGCCGTGACCTCTTATTCATTCTTAAACCTCGTTGCATTCCAAATAAGCTTGGTGACAATTATCGCCAGTCCTACCACGTCTGCCAGCTTCGTACAATACCTCAAACGTTTGACCATTCGTCGATTTTTCCAACATGTAACTTGTGGCATATCTGAAACAAAATCCAATGTTAATTTTAAGTTACCGCTAAATCGTTCTAAATATTTAAGTTACTTACGTTCCCAATTGACAGAAGATGCTGGTCTGACCGATATCACCGGAGCATTCTGCATTCGCATCACACAAATATTTCTTCGTGCAACTACTGTTCACGGTTGAAAGTGCTCTGATGTAGCCTTTGACCATGGCGATACTTGCAACAGTGGCGTCACTGACAGAATCTTTCTTTCCCAAGTTACGAGCGGCCAGCGAACGATGCGAGAATGAAGTTTTTAATGCATCCAAAAGGTTTACCACGATGTTGATGAACTGAAAAGATATCGTAATTTTTGGAATTCTGGTTGTGATGATTTATGATACGATTATGTTTATGGTAATCATGGTTAACTTAGCTTACTAACGTGTTATTAAACTTAAGCAAGATTTGTTATATATGTTATTCATGTAGGGATTATTCACCACTTCGGATTAACAATTTAAGAACGTACCTCGCCAGCTTGTTTGGCCATGGTGTTCACCTGTTCAGGATTCTGGGAGCCGACAACCGCCGACAAAACTGCCGCAAGAATGCCCTGTGCAAAAGCGAAGCAACTACTAGTGCAAAATGAAACTATGCCTTAAGCCTATGCGTCTGTTTATATGTAAATTTTGTCATATTTGCTGCGTGAAATGACGTAAAAGTGTATCCATACCTGCATGGGCGATCCGTTGTCCACCTTATCGATACCATCACCACCAGCGTTGCCACCACCCAAGAATGCTGTGAGGATTTTCAGGCCAACAGAGAGGAGATTAGCCCATGGGGATGGTGCAATTCCATTATCGTCCAATCCCTCGGATTTGTTGGGACCAACGTGTTGGCCACCATTACCCGGATTGAAGATCATTTGCATAACCATACCTGGTAAGAATTAATTTATAAGTACAAATGTTTCAAAATAATGATTTGATTTGCGACTACGTTCGACTTGATAATTTGTGCAGAAATGAAATTTTATGAGAATAATAATAAGAAAAGTCCTTACCAATTACTTCCTTACCTAATAAATTGGACCATGAGAATCCTCCAGTGGAGTCATGGATGCTATTTGTGTTGACATCGTCGAGGTCATCTAATGCAACTTTCTTGATCGAATTTGGTTTCTCGGCAAACTTCCGTTCGATTCGAATGGATGGAAGCTGGGGGCTCCGCGAGGGCACGAAGCCATCCGGGTAGTTCGGGTACGCGAAAGTGCTAATTACACAACTGCTAACAATGAGGGCACAGTATGCCCAACCCGTGACTTGTTTGTACATCGTGAATCTGGAATTAGAGAAAATGCACTTGTTATTGGCAGAGTGGCAGCACACAGAATGAGCGAGTTTACAACCGGTAAACTCTATATGCTTGTGTCGCGATTGGTGTGGTGCGTGGTGGGCTTAAGGAATCTTTAGAGTTTAATGAACTAACGGTGCACGAAACTGTTACAAGGTCATCGTGCTTCGAAGAAGTAACCTAGTGCCCTCCAACCTTCCTTAGACGCGTTTCACACTGCGAGCAAGCAAAATGGCGGAGTTCGCTTAAAATAATAAATGCATGCGAATAGACCAACCTTTACATTTAAAAAATCTTGATTATTTTAGTCAAAACACATTTTGTGCCTAGTTAATGTCGCTTCATATTTCCGTTCTCGGACATTATATTCATACCATAGCAGTGTGAAAAACTCCTTAACCAAGTCCGCGGTCAAGAACTTGTCAGTTTCGTGTTGGAATGCGGATTCTCGACAATTTCGAATGCGGAAAAGGCGAGCCTAATCAAATTTTATATACATCAAAAAACAGTTTTTTTTTCACTAAATAGATTTTCAGTTGTTGATATTTTAATTTTTTTCCGTGATCAATATATGAAGCTTTCGTTTGAATATAAATATATTGAACAACTTTAATTGATATGGAGACTATTTTTATGTGAAATGCAAAATAACTTTAAATAAGTTTCTCGCAAATTGCATACATATCAATTAAACACTAATATATCCGTTCGACGAGTATCGAGCGAAAGCTTCCAGCTACGCTTTTGTTGGCAAAGCGTACAAGTGAAAAGTGTTTTCCATCACGCAGGTACAGATTTGCTATTTTATGTTTGGCTAATTAATAATAAATCGTTTTCACACATAAAGGTGAAGGTGTTCCACATAAATCCCCTCTTTAAAGTGTCCTTAGGGAGACTTAAAATCAATTTTCGATGATAACAATTTAGCAGTACTTAAAACCTATTGTAAGGATATACTTTCTTTTATTTTAAGTACTGGCTGTACTGTTAAGTTAAAAGAAATTCTTAGTGCAGTCTAAGCTCACTTTAATGATTTTTCGCGCAACAATATACTTCAACCACGCGTGAATTTTATTATCTATATAATTTTTAATTAATGGATTTGATAAAAGACTTTTATTAAAGTTATATGGAATATTATATTATACTTTATAGTTTTCAAAATGTTTTGCTTGGTTATTGTTTGAGCAACAATCGGATACTAAACAATGCGGCATTTCAAGTGTGAAGACAATACAATGATTCATATATCATCTGCACGGCAGTAATGATTTTTATTACAGAAAGGAATATTACAAAATGTTCGGCTTCGTTGACAACTTTCTCGTTTCCCAAATATGTTATGAGTAAACAAACAATGAAATTTTTACGTTCAATTTCCGAAGAATGTTTCAGGGTATATTCATTTGAGATACACTTCGAATAGACATGCAAAATATAGATTAACTTTGATTTGATGCGATTAGTATTAAAAAAGTCGTTAATACTTCCGGATCACTTTCACTCACGTGTTAGTGATTTGAGGATCTGCGCACATGCGTTTACTTGCTTTCCTTTTGCTCTCGATAGGAAATTAAAATTTGAACAATTATGTGATTTCACAAAAAAAAAACAACAAAGAATAATCTACTTGTTTTCGGTTCAAATATTTGTTTGAATATTCCTTCAGCAAATTAAAGAAAATTTGCGTTTGAGATGGACGATGGCGTTGAAAAACCGTTAACACCATACTGGAGTGGAAGTTAATTTACACTTCTCTGAGCGTGTGTGCTTATTAATAATAACGTTATATTTATTTATGGCTCATCATTATCGACAGTGTGGCAAACTAACAAGCTACTCGTTGCGTGCGCACGGGATGTCTTGCACTTGCATAGCTGTAATTTGTTTGATTTGAACATTTACGTCGTGGAACTGTTACAAATTTCGTCCGAAAACAGTTACGCACTACCGGTTGCACTTAATTGAAATGGATACAGTTACAATTTATACATTTGTCTTACTTTATTCTTTTATAATCATTTTTAACGATATTTGTTTCTTTCTTATTTACAGGTAAAACGATTGAGATCAGCATCATCATTTCCGTTGTTGAGGTCGGTAAATTTTTCATATTACTTTGATAACATGTTTATTTTAAAAATAATTGTATTTTTTATTATTTTGAGAAGAAGCTATTAACAATCGTATTTTCAGCAGGGCTAACTGAGTGCTAACACTAACAGAGAATGGTGCATGATCATTTTCTCCATCAGTGCGTGTAGTTCACAGTTACGAACATCGTGAAAGTTTCATGAAAATGAAGATACTGAATATTTCATGGCTGATGAAATCTGCATTTGTTGATTTACTCAAAATATAGTTATACCATTATATTTTCTGATAGATTTAAATAAATTTGAATGGTTTCCTGTGAAGAGTTTTTTGATTGTAGAGTTACGAATTTGAATAGTATTTATGCTATTGACACAGAGTAACCTCATGAGACATTTCGCCTTGAGGCGCGTTTCGAACTTGTCCGGAAACTTGAGGTCGAACAATTTCTTCCACTGCTTTCTGGCCGACTCGTATCCTTGCGTCGTGCGTCGCAGACAAATCGCCGATTAGGCGATTAGAAAATGAATCATAAAAGAAAGTATTTTTTTTCAAATATTTCACATCGAATCGACGAGATGAGAGGTGCACGCATCTAATCAAAAAAAAAGAGCAATGCGAAAGAAATCTAGCAGTCATTAGCAGCTTTCCTGTCGGTGCACTTTTATTGATGAAAACAAGATTTGTGCCGAGAAAAGTAACATTCGCGTGCGCTCCGTACGTGTGCGACGGCTACTTTAATGCGTTCTGTTTAACTGGCGGACGGCGTTTGCATGACTGAAACGGGGTCACCTGTACATGGCCACTTTGCGAACTTGACTTTGTGTGTGGATGCGCCAGTTTGATTAAAGAGCGTTCACCTTATGTGCAATTTTATTCAGATTCAACATGCAGACATATTTTGAAGTAGTATCGATAACATAGAAATACAAAACTCACCTGTTTCGCGTTGCGTGACACTATTTTGGGAACACGTTTAGAAATTTGTGTTTCAATACTCGTGACAGGTAGCTCGCGATGCGTGCTCTTTGGCGGACGAGGAAGATATGCCGCTGTTTGGACTGTCGGGGCGTTGTATGTTCGCACCGAGGTAAAAGAAGTAACCAACGACGAGTTATACAAGCACACGGCACTACGTACTCCGGTGATCAGTTGAAACGAAATGGCCGATGAGATACCTTGAACTTGTATTTATATAGCTTGACCCACTTACCTGGAGGAAGAGATGCATGCGTGTCAGCAACGCAGACGTCGACGACGGCACACAATCGCTTGTGATAAATATTTGGTTGGAACAACGCAATAAACGTCTATTACTCTTGCTGGCAATAATTTCTTCATTTATTTGCGATGAAGCATCGCTTCGATCATCTACTTTAAAGCTAACCAATTATTTCGAATATTATCTGCATATAGTAATTTATGTACGTTTGCCAATTTCTTTCTTTGATTTCATTGTGATTCTTATGCGATCACAGAAGTCTTCTTGTGGTTGACCACTGAACAGGATATGAATCTCCAGATGTTATATCGTATTTTATTGTTTGTAAAGCGAACGATAATTGTTAACAAAACAAGGAACTAATGATTTTCGCGCGGAAAATAAACTTTTAATCTTTTTTTCAAAATTTGAAAATAGATTATTAGAATATGTGGAATTGAAAATAACGACTTATTTATTTCTTAGAACAAGTCTTTCTTCCGATTTGACTCATCAATGTTTTACTAAAGAGAAAATGTAAATTCCATTAATCCATTTACAGTGTGTATCACCATAATGGTAGTATATACATATTAATTATCTAGTTGTTTAATTGAGTTTGTTCAACTTAGAAATGTAACAGTAATATGTATTCATCTCACATGAAGCATAGTCAAGACAACACAGTAATATATGCTAATATAGTTTACAACAATCGAAATTATCACTTATTAAGTCTTTGAACTTTTCTCTTGCCGTAAATTTACAACAACAAGATTATTTTAGTTCCGATTATTTTAGTCTCGCCAGCATTATAGTATATTTTAGTTTGTGGTGCAAAATGTCGAAAATATGTGTATTTAATTAACTCAATACAAATACTACAAATTTAAAGCAATCTCATCAAGTATGCGTTTACAGTTAGCACACTCATGGCTGGTCGTGTTTTTCGTTTATTTCTTAGGCCGCAGCAGAAGGCGGTGTTCAGACACACCATCCGATTCGCGGTTTGCACACACAATGCACGCATCATGGATAAGTGGCAGGTTGGCCGCGGACATCTCTGATTTTTATTCGAAAACAAGCTGTGTAATATCAATGTCTGCCCGTTATGTCACATAATATAGAGTTCAATACATGAATTCGCTGTAATTTGTCGAATAACAATTGAATAAATAATAAGCTATGTATGTATCGGTACAATATAAGAATCGTATAGTGTACACTAGAAGCATAGTAGTGAGTAATGCGTACTCCATGCAAGTTGTGCACTATACTATACTATACTAGGGATGTCAAAAAAGTATCGGTATCGATAAGTATCGATACCACGTGTCGATACTTATCGACTTTTATCGATACTTCAATTTTCCATACTTATCGAATAAGCCGTTATGTCACATAATATAGAGTTCAATACATGAATTCGCTGTAATTTGTCGAATAACAATTGAATAAATAATAAGCTATGTATGTGTCGGTACAATATAAGAATAGTATAGTGTACTCTAGAAGCATAGTAGTGAGTAATGCGTACTCCATGCAAGTTGTGCACTATACTATATTATACTAGGAATATCAAAAAAAGTATCGGTATCGATAAGTATCGGTATCGATAAGTATCGGTATCGATAAGTATCGATACCACGTGTCGATACTTATCGACTTTTATCGATACTTCAATTTTCGATACTTATCGATAGTATCGAATAAGCCATTTTCGATACTTCTTGACATGCCCCTACACTGAGGCCATCTACGAATCACAACCACCATTTATGATGGTAATCGTACTCTGAGCGACATATTCGTCCCTGGCGCAGCTTTGGTTATTTGGAAAATATGGAAATTCAATCATTAAATTCTTTATACCTTGCAATAATATACCATCAAATCGATAAATTATAATTCGATCAATACATTTGTAATGAAATCAGTCGATCCTTACTGCTGAAGTATCGATACTTTTAAAATTCCATTTATTCTAAAATTATTATTAATTATTTAATTACTCCATTCACATAAATACATCTCAATAATACGGAATGGTATTTTCCACTAGTTCTTGATATTTATCAAACAAAAACAGGGAGAAATATGATCGAATAACGAACATTTTTAAATCAACATAGGTAGGCGTTTAAAATACGCGCCTATTTTGTTTAGACTAACAATAAGTTAACGACCGTCTTACCTAACTTAAGCGGCTTTTCAACAACCAATTCGTTGTTGTCAATGAATGGGTCGAGTAACGTAGATGGGTGAGAATTCTTTCAGTTTTCATTAGTTGTTTCAATGACATTTATCAAGGAAAAAACAACCAGAAGAAATATAATCGTATAACGAACTTTTCAAATGCAACAAATTCAGGTGTTTGGGCACGCTATATTTTGCATCCGTTGGCAGTAGGAACTTGAACGTACGACTCACACGTTTAAAGAAACATATAACCAAGTGTTCTAATCACACTTAACATGAACAAACACGACGACTAAATTAAGTTGCTGAAATCAGCGAATTATGTGGGAAGACATGTGTGATCCGTTTGAAATTTAATATGATTGAATACATTTTGATTGATGCAATGGCGAAAACGAACGAATGAGTAAAATCCGTTAAACTCAATGCACGAGATAATCTTGAAACATTTGGAAACTAATACCAAAGTTATGCTTTTACGCTATTTTCCAAGATTGTTTATTACTCATTCGAAGAAATATTAATTATGAAGAAAGTCATATTCCCTATACTTTCCGATTTTATCAATTCGTCGCAATCAAAGTATTAAAAGTTGATAAATTACAAGTTTCGATACTTCGACGTCGATTCCTTAATTTACTCAATCAGTAATTTTACAATCATTAATTTTATTACTTAAGAATTACCGCGATATTTCTCATTCTCAAAATGTAACTGCCAAGTAGTAACATCAGAATCATTGTGACGATAATATTCTGGAAGATTACTGTAATGAGTAAAAAATAATTTGAAAGTACCTTAACAGATGGCGTCGATGTGTATTTTCGATACCAATAAGTAGTTCTTCGATACTTGGGTATCGAAAGTATCGATTCTTCAAGAAAAGTTGACATCCCTATACTATAAGATAATAGTCGTATAGTATATTTGATGAAAATAATAATGATTACCTTTGGTTTTTTTATTCGTCTGATAAGCGTTCATTTTATGAATAAAAATTATATAAATACCTGAGTGAAATTATTTAATTACCAATTTCATAGATTCGATATATGCAATGTATCGTGGCATTGTACAAGGAACAAATATAATAAAAAGTGAGTAATGAAAATTCGTGAGCAATGTATGACATTCCTGAATCAAAAATGTGTTCACTGTACAATAGGAGTAGAAAAAATATCTAATAGTGAAAGACCAAACGGAATTCAATTATAAAGTCTAGGTACAAAAATATGAACATTTTTAATGTAGTACTTGCGTCTATACATGTCAGACGATGATGAAATATCGATATTTGTCGAAATCGATAATTCAAAAATTTCGATATATTGATACCGAAATATCGTCTTGAAAATATCGATACTAATTCCACAGGAACGCCATCTGTATGTGGGTTTCACGACTAATTTCAGTTCATCACAGTGTGCATTAATTTACAAGGAATCGCAGCTACAGCGATGTTCCTAACCTGTATTCATGATTTTTGTTGGTATAATAAGGTTATAAAATATAAAAAACTTATTGTTAATCATATAATAACGACGAAAATCGCGATTTGTTGTTTGTTTGTTTGAGTTAACTAACGCGCATAGACTACTATAGTCATTAATATTCAATTATTTTTCAATGTAATTAGTCATATTAGAGACTAATACTATTGATAAGAAGAAGAATTCACTTTACCATGCATCCCCACCGAGAATCGAACCCGAGACCTCGTGGTCAATAGCCATAGGCTAGACCACTGTGCCACTTAGCTGGATCGGTATTAAAGCTAATTCAAACCGTAATTATAATAGTACATCCATCAGTCTTTCCACCAAACTTATTAATTGCAATAATACATGATAGTAGATAAATGCAATACTAGTGTAGCAAAAAATTGATATTATTGATATTGATATTAATTTTATGATTATTATATAGAACCTAAACTGTGGAAAAATTGGTAATTTTGATCTTTGCAGATGGCGGTTACGTCTACGACGTATCAAACAATCAATCAATCAATATATATATATATATATATACTATTTTTCTTATATATATATACTTATTTCTTCCTATGTGTCATTGTTTCAGCTGCATATAACATCATTGGTTTTATTAATGTCTTACATATTTTGATTTTTGTTTGATTCTTTAATATTTTGCTTGTTAGTATTTTCTTATGAAATATGCCTTGTTTACATTGTTTATTTTTTCTTGTAGTTCTGATTTATTTCTTCCTTCATTGTTCAATGTGATTCCAAGGTATTTAAAGTTTTGGACAACTTCATATTTGTCCGTTCCAATTTTTAGTTCCTTTCTGGATTTGTCTGTGGTAATCATTATTTTTGTTTTTTGTCTATTTATTTTCAGTCCTATGTTTCTACTTTTTATTTCTAATTTTTCAACTATTTCTTCTAGTTTGCTCCTGTGTCTTGTTATTACTACAACGTCATCAGCGTATGCTATTATTTGTGCCTGTCTAGTAAATATCGATATCGATATAATGGAAAATCAAATTATCGGTAAATATCGAAATTTACAGGCCGATATATCGATTTTTATCAATATCAATATTTTTTGACATTTATGATTTAAATATGTTCCATACACCACCCCATTGTGGAGTGGAAGTCCACAAGCGATATTCTTGCTGGCACGTGGTTCAAAGTTAATAATTTTATATGGGATTGCCCATAAGCCGTTATAAAAATGTAACTAATTTGGAAACTAGAAGAGTGAATCACTTGAAAATTCTGCTACCTAAAATATACGAAAAAGCTGAATATAAGAGAACATTTGTAAGATTTGACTATGGAGTTGATCAAATTTCCTCGATAATTATCGAGAAAACTAGAAGAGTGTATAACTTGAAACGCACAGAAAAAAGGCTGAAATTTTGAAAAAAATTTACAGTACAATGGAAATGAATCGTATTTGGTATAGTGATGTCAATAAATTATTGAAAAACGATGATAAGTAATTATTAACGATGATCCCATTTGTGATCTAATTAATCAATTATATGTGGTAGGGGAGGTCCCCACATTGACACTCGGCTCGCACGGGAGACTCTTGGACGTTAATCTGACTGTCGCCCCTCTTGGACGTAAATATGATTCAATTCGTATTAATCGTAATCGACTAATCGGAGGACGATTTTAATTGATTTTGATAATAATCGATGATTGCTGAGAAATTCCTAGCACAAATTACAAGCATCACGGTTGACTGTAGAACAATGACTTCTGGGCTCCACAATTTAACTTTGCAATAACAGAGTGAAATTATACGTAAATTTTAATTAATTTTGTATTTTCAAATGTTGTAATATTTCATTAAATATTCATTGAAAATATCATTTTATTGTAATGTATCTGGTACGGTTGAATTCAGCAATTTTTTGTATTTTTTGATTTTCAATGTTAGTCCTAGATCCACAGATAATTACATCTTTATATCGCAACTTTTTTGATTTTCTTGGCGACCTGTGGCGTCGGGCAGCCCAAAAACTTGCGCATTAGCATCGTACTACATTCAAAAATTCATCTCGCATGAGAAATGTTCACATTTTTGTAGCAACACATTATAGTTTACTTTTGAACGGTAGGAGGATGTTATTTAATAACCAATGAACAGATTTTCATAAAATTTGAACGTGGATGCACCAATATTAATATCTTGCGGAGAGGTCGAACATTCATAAATCTTTTATTTTTCAACTGCTACGATCCTAGAACGATCCAGTGTTGTGAATTTCTCTTCCACTTGCATGTTAGCAACATTTCCATTTTTTTGCTCTGAACTAAACTAACAATAAATGTATTTCTTGAAGTGATAACTTGTTATTAGAGGGTAAACAGCTTCGTTACATGACGGATAACGGAAATAACGGCGCCAGTGTGTCTGCCTTGCCTCTCTCTCATCAGGCATGCTTCAACGGTAGACGCGCTAGTCGCATTTCACACGGGAATAGAAATTAATAATGCATTAAGATGTGTTTACTCTTTTTGACCTTGCTTTAATATACAGTGACAAATTAAGGTTATCTGGGCCTCTAGGTACTTTATGTTTGGGGGGGCCCCAATTTCTTTCTTAAAAAAGACCTCAAGTTCTGGTGCTCCCGACTGGCGAGTTAATCCGTCACTGTTGGAAGATCAAAACCATTGTAATCAGAACAAAAATTTAAATTACTCCACGAAACGATGGCACAATATCAGGTTTGGAATGTACTTTAAGAATATGCAAATCCAGAAGCTATGAAATATGTTTTCATGTAAGTCCAATAATGAGGATTCATAAAGTTCTTCCTATATCCTGAATTGTAGCTTCTGTTTAGTTTATTTATTATTTCATTTGAACAATAGCTTATTGTATAAGCCACAGAAATTAAAAATTGTAGAATTGAATAGCAAATGCCATAATAGCCAAAAACAATAGTGCAAATTAACCGCACTTGACAACTACATACAAAGAAAATTTAGTCTCTTATGAAATAACAAATAAATGACAATGACGAAACTAATTTGAACAATGTGTTCTGATTTAATCATAACGGTGAAA
Organism: Mimaenictus wilsoni; assembly: GCA_027575185.1. Lineage (NCBI taxonomy): Eukaryota > Metazoa > Arthropoda > Insecta > Coleoptera > Staphylinidae > Mimaenictus > Mimaenictus wilsoni. Next base: position 956 of record JAODAC010078930.1, on the reverse strand, counting down.
TTGCAGAATTGTCCTTAGCTTAGCTTTCTCTGAGAATGCATGTGTTACATATTTTTTCTTTGATATATTACCAGACAATGAAATTATAGCGGAACATGCTTCATTTAAATCATTTTAACTGTAATTTGTCTATGTATCGGCTATGGCGTGAAATAATAAAAGATACTGTTAATCTGTTACACATGACATAAAATATACAATAACTTAGTTTAACGTATAATTTTAATAATAATAGAAAATTATTACAAAATGGGCAATTTATTCGGTATTTGTAGACATTCAGTACTTTTGTGCACAATCGTCTTTTAATTTTATAACAATAGGTTTTGCTATCCTATTGATAAACTCTGGCTTACTAATTGTTACTTTTATATATACTTTAAATGCAATGAAAGTATATTATCAAATGAATAACAAATTCATTAACAACAAAGAAATCTCGAAAGAAACAAAAATTAAAATCTGCAAATCAATATATTGCACAATCCTAATGTATGGCTGCGAAACCTGGGTGCTAAACGACAGAGAAAATAGCAAAATCCAAGCTGCAGAAATGAAATTCCTCAGAAGAATTGTGGACAAAACAAGAAATGACAAAATTAAGAACGAAGATATAAGGCTGCAGGTAGAAATTGAATCAATTCACCATCACATTGACAGAAGACAACCGGAATGGTGGGGACACCTTATAAGAATGAAGGAGGAAACCCCAGTCAAAAAATATGGCAAGCTAGGGCGTTCGCGAAAAGAGTGGAACACCATAATTACAGATATTCTGGCGAAACATGGATTAGAAATTGCAGAGGCAAAGAAAATGGCTAAAAATAGACAAATATGGAAAGAACTTTGCAGCAGATAGCAACTAAAACAAGATAAAAACAGGAGAAAACAAAAAGAACAGTCATCATGGATATACCCTTCACATTAACATTACTTTAATTTAATTTAGGACAGTT
>JAODAC010078819.1:0-37796 GCA_027575185.1 Mimaenictus wilsoni | reverse complement strand
AAAGCGCAGCGAAGGAGAGACGCCCAAAAAAGGCATTAATTGCTGCGTTGCCTTATCTCCGGGCCGGTGAAATGCGTTTCGTTGCTTCTTTTCGGACGTGTATACTTCCCGTTCGAATGCTGCCCATATATGGGCGACGTAAACGAGCGCATCTAGTTAAATTAATATTACCATATCACCAAGGATGGATCAGAGCAAAGGAAAAAAGCAAGAGTGTCTCTGTGTACATGTGGAATACGAGTCATAAAGATTGTAATGTTGAAATATTAGGAACAAATGTTAAATTTTGTTATAGTTCGAGAATACAAGGACATTCAAGGAATTTGTTGCCTATTTTGTTTTTAATGATGAGTGAAGTAAAGTTAAGAAACTATGAAGTGGTAGTGAAGAAATTAAAACTCAAGAAATTAGAAGTTAAAAAGAGAAGTTAGCAGTTAACCAAATTAATAAGAGTAGGGGTTTTAAATTCTAACAACTATGGAGGGGATAAAATAGACCACGATTTTTGAAAAAAAATGAAGTTTTGACTTTCCATTAAGGAACCAACTCTTTTCATGGTCCTTCGAACCGGATGTGACATCACTTTTTCAGATATTTTTACGGGATTTAAAGGGCTTTACTAAATTCTTGAGCAGAAATTAAGCAGTAACACACAAAGAATACGGCACGGATACGTAAAAATGATGGTGAACGATTACTTACTCACTCACATATAATATCGATAATAAATGTTAACGTTTCGATATTATCAAGAATGAAAGAATAAGTATAATAACTTCTTTTACAAAATATAAGACAAACCACCATAATGGATGAAATAATGGATGGTGAGAAAATATCTTCTTCTTGTTTCCGGCCAATACACCTAGATGGCGTCACAAACTAATTTCGATATTATCAAGATCGATAAATATCGAAATGTTGTAATCGTCTCAAATATCTAACTCACAATGAGACCAGACTACATTTAATTTCTATAGATTAAACCATTCAACACCAATCTCAATCCTACGTAGGCGTGCATACACACACTTTCTTTTCATTAATATTTATAGCTCGACGATATTGAACGCTGGCTGCAGTTCCTTGATCGTTAAACCTACTCCGTGATACGTGTGCGCTCATCGTCAACAGTGCTTTTACTACGCATACGTCATTTGTAATTTACGCACATCTTCAACGTTGATTTGTCTCGCGGTGCACCTACCTAATTTATTCTATATCGGCTCTTAAAGGCGAGGTGGCTCACCTCACATTGACGCACACCTTGCATATCAAAATATTTAAATAAAGACGCTAGACAGGTCTATAATCAATATTCATTCGGTGAAGTATTGTCTTGATTTGATGTGGGCTGGCTGTGGGTAAACTCAACAACGAGGAAGAAGACATTGTGATGCATTAGTGACAAATGACAGCCTTATTTGGTTGATTTTATGTTTGCAAATGTTAAATAAAGTTGTAATTTTCCAGAATAATATGAGTCATCATATTTTGAAAATGTTGCAAGTTCATATAAATGATTAACCTATATGTTAATCAAAGTTTTAAAAAATGTGTTAAAAAATCAAAGTTTCGAAATTTCCCAGAAATTATTACAAAATTATTTGCAATGAAACATTTTCCGTTGGTTGTAATTGCGCAATACAGAATTCTGCAAGCTCCGCATTGGTCGCAGAACAAATACCAACAAATAGCAGCGAATTCTCGCAAACTATTAAATAATCATCGTAATAAAACAAAAATGACATGAGAAAAAAAAAAGCGTATGCGATTTAACCAACCGAGATTTGTCTATAATTTGCAGCTGAATTGTGTCACGCATTGCTGCACCACTGCGGCCACCACACAGCCAGCTTCGCAGTGGCTAAAGCCAAACAGACACACGTGCATTGTTCCTGCCTACATCCGCTCGTTATACGCGGAAAATGACTATAATGCCGCGCGCACTTCCGCAATGGCGTGCCTTCCGCCGAGTCCCACGACTAATTACAATCATGCATGCCTAGAATTTTGTGATAGCAACTTCACCAACCTTATTTACTTCGGCGAGACGCGAAACAAGCGAATCGGCGTTTCCGTCGACCAAACGAAGTACTTCTGCGCTGGGAGCACTCCCTTGGTGATAACACAACAATCACCTGAAATGAAATGAATGTGTGTGAGTAAGATTGCATAGATGTGGGTATGTGAACGAGTGTATGTGAATGTGTTCGTTTGTGTGTGTGTGTGTGTGTGTGTGAATGTGTGTACGAAAATGTATGTGGGTGTGAATGTGTGTACGAATATGTATGTGGGTGTGAATGTGTGTACGAATATGTATGTGGGTGTGAATGTGTGTACGAATATGTATGTTGGGTGTGAATGTGTGTACGAATATGTATGTGGGTGTGAATGTGTGTACGAATATGTATGTGGGTGTGAATGTGTGAGAGTGCGTGAATGTGTGAGAGTGCGTGAATGTGTGTAGGCGAGAGGGTGTGTGTGTGTTTTCAATTTGTGTGTGTGTGTTTTCAATTTGTGTGTGTATTCAATTTGTGTGTGTGTGTGTTCAATGTGTGTGTGTGTATGTTCAATGTGTGTGTATGTTCAATGTGTGTGAGTGTGTTCAATGTGTGTGAGTGTGTTCAATGGGTGTGAGTGTGTTCAATGTGTGTGTATGTGCGTGTGTGTTTAATGTGTGTATGTGTATGTGCGTGTGTGTTTAATGTGTGTGTGTGTGTGTTTAATATGTGTGTGTGTGTGTGTGTTTAATATGTGTGTGTGTGTTTAATGTGTGCGTGTGTGTTTAATGTGTGTGTGTGTGTGTGCGTGTGTGTTTAATGTGGGTGTATGTGACTAAGTGTGTGTGTGTGTGTGTGCGTTTAATGTGGGTGTATGTGACTAAGTGTGTGTGTGTGTGTGTGTTTAATGTGGGTGTATGTGACTAAGTGTGTGCGTGTGTGGTTTAGTGTGTGTATGTGACTAAGTGTGTGTGTGTGTATGTGACTAAGTGTGTGTGTGTGTGTGTGCATGTGTTTAATATATGTGTATGTGTGTGTGTGTTTAATGTGTGTGTGTTTTAATGTATGTGTGTTTTTTTTAATGTGTGTGTGTGTGTGTTTTAATATGTGTGTGTGTGTTAATATGAGTGTATGTGTTTTAATGTGTGTGTTAATATGTATGTATGTGTGTTATTGTGCGAATGTATGTCTCTGCAAATTATTACTCACTTAATAACTGAAGAAACTCATCCAACGTCGACGAATTCCTTTCGGTACATACTAGAATCAACTCTGGCTTTGTATCCTCCTTTGGATTTTGCACGTTTTTTGAAACCAAAAATTCGCGAATACACGTTATCAAACACGGAAATAAGCTAGAATCGTATACCACGTCCGCGGCTAGTACGAAATCCGGTTGGAGCACGCTGGCTAGATTTGTATCACCTTCGCCCCAAAAGTGCTTAACAATATTAATAACACTGCCCGTTTTATCAACCGGGCATTTGAATACGATCGATTCTGATACTTCCGGCGTAGAGATTTCGCTGGCAGTATTTTCAATAAGTGACAAATTCAGCACGACATTTTCTCGCAATTGTTGCAGCACTTTATCGTGACAATCAGTGAGAACAATATGGGAGGATTCACAATTGAGTGCAAGTGTTAGGCCAACGAGACCTAAGCCAGAGCCCAATTCAACGATCACTTTGTTTTGCAGGGTGGTTTTGTTTGCGAGGCACCATTCGGAAAGTGCGAGCGCTGCTTGCCAGGTGCTTAAACCTGTAGATGAGTTAATAAGAAAATATTATTGGCTATGTATGTTTTGAGATTTAATTCTTATACCAAAAAGCACACTTATGATAAACATTTTGTTGTTTATGAATTTTGATGCTTAGAGATTTGGTGTTTCTTTTTTATTTACAATTAGTATATTTTTTGTGTGTGCGCAGTCAAATACAATTTTCAAAAATAAAGATACAGTCAGGTCCTAGATCTTTGAAAAAAAAATTGGGGAAAATCCTAGGACGTAATATCGGATAGTTTCCGAACAAATAATTGTTAAACATTTGTTTCAAGAACCATTTTACATTGTTCGGAACATATAGGCTCCGATTATAATAATGTATAATAATAATAATATTTGGCTAAATATCAAAGTAATTGAAATAATTATTAATTAATATACTTGTACTAAATAATACCGTAAATACTTTAAAATTTAAAAGGTGGTATTATTAAATTCTAATTAATAAATGAATATGGAAACAATAATTAGTAGTCTTTAACACAAAAATATTGAAAACTAGAGCTTTTCTAATGTTACATTTGCCTTCGACAGGCCAATTCAATTAAAGATTGTGAATGTTTATTCAAGAAGTAAACATATTATAAATTATCACCCAATGTTATCTATCAAATGTTAAATACAAAGATGTTCACCGAAAGTATGATTTGTTGAATAATTTAGTTTTGTATATTGAAATTGTCATTAATTAAATTTAATCTCAAACCTCAAACGCAATGCTTTGTTTAATAAAATAAGAGAAACAAATGACAGAGATGTTTCAGTTTCCTGGAATTGATTATTACTTAACCAAAATTATCTTACTACTCATAATTGATAAACCTCCTAAGTTACTACTATAAAATACTACGAAATGTAATATAAATGACATGATTTCCTCGGAAACACATAAAATTCTATGAATTACTCTGTATATTTAAACGTTTCATTTATATATTCAGAGATAATCACACATTGAATGAGTTACTACTGATATGTGTAGGATATGCAATAAATTAGTTACTCGAGACATTGAGTCATTACGGACAATTGTAAATCAACAGTAGCTGTAAATTGCACAAATTTAGTTGTAAGATAAACTAGTATGAACATTATCAGTGCAGCAACGCAGTCCATCGCTAAAATAAGTTATGATTCAACTCACCAGTGGTGCCCTCGGAAATAATCTGCACATTCTCACACAAACTTATAACATCCCTCTCACTCTGATAATGTTTATAGCATTTACTATTATCGTCCGTTTGAGTAATTACATCACCCAACGCGTTATATATATCATCATTCACCTCATGTCCACTTTCTTCAATATTTCTGATAACCCACTTTAGAAACGTGCGCTGATATGATATCTTCACCGGAAGAGCAATATTTCGCGCATGTTCGATCGTATTCTTCAGCAAGAGAGCTTGGGCATTCCAGGCGTTAAAGTTACTCTGCAATTTGGTATCATTATAGCCAAAAATTTTGTTTTGGGGTTACAATCATAATGGAAATTTTTCGATGGGTTTTGGTGACAACGCTTACATTCCAGATGATGGTTTTCAGTGGATAGCAACACAGAAAGCAACGTGAGATGTAGTCCAATTGCGTGGATAAATCATCACACATTTTCACTACTTTGAAACATGATTTTTCTAGATATACAACGTAAAACGTAGTTAGAAAACGCGGAGGTCGAAGAGGACTATTTTTTATTTAGCTGTTGACATTGTTACGTCATCTATTATCAGTATTGGGAACTATTTTTAGAACATGTTTGAGGCTTTGGTATTTGATACAGGATTTCTAAGAAATACATAGTTATTTACCAGATTTCTGAGGACACCAGTATTTAATAACATTTAAGTAAATATGTATACAAATTAATTATAAGAATGACGGAAAAATGTATAAATATGACACTTATTACAAGTCAACTTGTTTCTTTCAGATATTATCTTTATTATGACATGTCGATCTTTTAGCTTCTAAATTTTTTTACATAAACAAAATTAAAATTCTCACGATTCTATCATAATGAGTAACAATCATTATAAGGTTAGGAAATTCTTGAAGAACATTGTGAATCCTAATAACAGAGGTCGGCAAACTATTTGGTCAAGGTCAGAATCAACCACAATTTGAATACGAAACTATGGTCACTGATATGTCCTTGTAAAACATCCTTCGTCAACATAAAACTCGCAAAACCGAAAAAAATTAGGTTAATTTTATGGTTATGGAATATTACAATATATTACAACACAATCAACTTAATTTAGGGTGGAGTGGAATTGGAGGATAGGCAACCCAACTAGTACATAAGTTGCCGAGGCGATGACAACGTTGAAAACCGAGAACGCACGACGGCATTCGAGATTTGCCGATGTTCCGCAAGTTTTAAAAATAATCCTTTTATAAGGTGATAAATTTGTAAAATTAAGTTATGTAACCAAGAATACTTTTAAATTATTGTATACGACCAATTATTTACAACTTTTCATAACCAGATTATAATATGCAACCAATTATACTTGGAATATACAAATCATGAAAAAATTTCAAACCTGTTTTCCAATTTTTATTGCAAATGACCACAGAAATAACAATGTAAAGACGAAAGAAAATAAAATTAAAATCATTTATTGCGTTCAATATGAGTATTCGCATGTACCTAACAAGTAAATTTTATTTGAAAAGTGTTACACACAACTGAACAAATCATATATTATGTACATGAAAAAAACAAAATACACAAAACATCGCGTTGTTACTTATTGCACTCGACAGATATAAATACTAAACGCAGAATGATGTTCGACTCATAATTATCCCCCAGGTTAACCACTCAATGAAAATAACGTTTGGAAAGTTAGAAATTGATCGGTTTGCCAAAATACGCAGCAAGGTTGGCCTCTCGCAAAGCCTCGGCACATGTCGGATGCGCGTGACAAACTCTTGCGACATCCTCAGCGGACGCACCATATTCCTGAGCCAGCACAGCTTCATTAACCAGCTCTCCAGCAGAGGGCCCGATCAGATGCGTGCCTAAAATCCTATCAGTGTTTTTATCGGACAGCACCTTAACGAAGCCCTCGGTTTCGTTGTTGGTCTTCGCACGTGAGTTCGCCATGAAAGGGAACTTGCCAATCTTATACTCGACGCCTTCGTTCTTCAACTGCTCTTCGGATTTACCCACCCACGCGACTTCCGGATGAGTATAGATAACAGACGGCACACAGTTGTAGTCAATATGCACCGGTCCTCCCTTCATGCCTTCGACGCAGATAATGCCTTCGTCTTCGGCCTTGTGTGCCAACATCGGGCCGTGAATGCAGTCGCCGATGGCGTAGATGTTCGGAATGACGGTCTGGAACATTGAGTTGACGGGAATACGGCCGCGGTTGTCGCGTTCGATGCCCATTTCTTCTAATCCCAAGTTGGTCGTGTAAGGCCGGCGGCCGATAGATACCAGCAGGACGTCGGCGTCGAGGTCTTCCTTCTTATCTGGGTTCTTTACGTCTTCGACAGATACCTTTATCAGACCACCGTCGCGTCGGGCTCCGGTGACTTTGGTGCCGAGTTTGAATTGCATGCCCTGCTTGGCGAGGATCTTCTGAAAGGTTTTGCTCACCTCGGCATCGATGCCCACACCACCGATACTGTCCATAAACTCGACGGCTGTTACTTCAGCGCCTAACCGCTGCCATACGGAACCTAATTCTAGACCGATAACGCCAGCGCCAATTACGACCATTTTCTTGGGGATTGCTTTTAGGGAAAGTGCTCCTGTTGATGATACAATTGTATCTTCATCGATCTGTTGAATTGTACGTGATTTAGAATAAATAAATATAAGTAGATTTATAGATAATATGCAAATATGATAAAAATGTGTGTAAAGATATGATTTTAGGAATATTTAATGATGATTTTGAAATATTTCTGCTTTAGACACTATCAATAAGTATTTTCTTGATGATTTTACTTATGCAATTTATTATAATATATTGCTTGTCAGCATTAGCAATAAAAAAGCCTCTACAGAATAAGTAAAAGGTGAAATAATGAAAATATAATTTAAAAATCGTGAGATGAAGAGAAAGGAAGACATGTTTTAATCTTCTAGTTGTCTTCAAACACTAGTTGTTAGATTAAGTAATATTACTATTTGCCTCTTAACTTTACTATAGTTATTACAAATGTCGATGAATAAAGGACGAAATTCCCCAAAAAAACATATATAAACTGTTTTTGGTAAACGAAAAATCAGAGAGAAACGAAAAAAGAGAGCGAATGAAAATATATTTATAATTAATTTGGATAGAATGAAAAGAAATCTAAAATGATTCTTAACAATCAAAGAAACATACTTCAAATCATCATATTAAAATCCTTCCTTAATTTTTAGTTTAAATTATACTATGAAATTTTAAATATTTGAAAAATAAACAATTTAAAAACTTACATCAATTCCTGGAAATGGTGTAACTTCCGAACCAGTCGCAATAAGAATATTCTTAGCATTAACTATTTCTGTGGTGCCATCCGCCTTCGTTGCCGTCACCTGATTGGCACCCGTAATTTTGCCGTGGCCATTCACGTGCGTGATTTTGTTCTTCTTAAACAGCATAGCAATACCACCGGTGAGCGCCTTCACCGCCGACGACTTAGCGCCCATGAACTTTTCCAAATCGATTTTGACGTTGTCTACCAATACGCCACGACTGGCCAGGTCGCCCGAGTGGGCCATGTGGTAGTAGTATGAGTTATTCAGGAGTGCTTTCGAGGGAATGCAGCCAACGTTGAGGCAGGTGCCACCCAATGTTGCTTCTTTTTCAATACAAACTGTCTGGAAAGAGATTTTATGTTAATTTTAAGTCATACCTGTATCGGTATCGGTATATACTTTTATCGATACTTCAATTTTCGATACTTATCGATAGTATCGAATTAGACATTTTCGATACTTTTTGACAAGCCCCTGCACTGAGGCCATCACCTCACCACAACCTCACTACACAACCACCATTTATGATGGTAATCGTACTTTGAGCGACCGATTCGTCCCTGGTGCAGCGTTGGTTATTTTGAAAATTTGGAAATACAATCATTAAATACTTTATACCATGCAATAATATACCATCAAATCAACAAATTATAATTCGATCAATACATTTGTAGAGAAATCTGTCGATAGTTACTGCTGAAGTATCGATACTTTTAAAATTTCATTTATTCTGAAATTATTATTAATTATTTCATTACTACATACACATACATTTCAATATTACGGAATGGAATTTTTCACTAGTTCTTGATATTAATCAAACAAAAAACAGGGAGAAGTGTGATCGAATAACGAGCATTTTTAAATCAACATAGGTAGGCATTTAAAATACGTTTGCGCCTATTTAGTTTAGACAACTACCAATTCGTAGTCAATGAATTGGTCGAGTAACGTAGATGTGTGAGAATTCTTTCAGTTTTCATTAGTTGTTTTAATGACATTTATCAAGAAAAAAACAACCAGAAGAAATATAATCGTATAACGAACTTTTTGAATACAACAAATTTAGGTGCTGGGACACGCTTGGGCTCGCTTGAAGGTACGACTCACACGTTAAAACCAATAACCAAGTGTTTTAATCACACTTAACATGAACAAATACGACGATTAAATTAAGTTGCTGAAATCAGCGAATTGTGTGGGAAGAAATGTGTGATCCGGTTGAGATTTAATATCATGGAATACGTTTTAATTGATGCAATGCCGAGGACTAACGAATGAGTAAAATCCGTTAAACGCAATGCACGAGATCTTGAAACATTTGGAAATTAATTCCAAAATTATGCTTTTTATGCTATATTCCAAAATAGCTTATTACTCATTCGCAGAAATATTAATTATGAAGAAAATTATATTCCCTATACTCTCCGATTTTATCAATTCGTCGCAATCAAAACATTAAAAGTTGATAAATTACAAGTTTCGATACTTCGAAGTCGATTCCTTAATTTACCCAATCAGTAATTTTACAATCATTAATTTTATTACTTAGGAATTACCACGATATTTTTCATTCTCAAAATGTAACTCCCAAGTAGTAACATCAGAATCATTGTGCCGATAATATACTCGTTTCAGTAAACGAGTAAAAATAATTTGAAAATATATTAACAGATGGCGTCAATATGTATTTTCGATACAAATAAGTATCGATAATTTTCTTCGATACTTGGCTATCGAAAGTATCGAAGTTTCAATAGCGTCGATACATCGAGAAATGTTGACATCCCTGCACATAGGTCGTTGTTAGACGGAGGCATTTCAAAATAATTCTAGAATTTAGATAAGTTAAAGAAGCAAACAGATGTTTTAGATAAGAGAAATCAAGAGAAGAAAAGTTTATACGAGTCAACAATATACCTGAATTTAAAGAAAATATGAATATAATCAATTGAGTACTTTCGAAATATTGAATTATTCGATAGAAAGATCAAATTATTTTTTCGAAATCTGGGGAGGCAAAAAGCCAAAAATATTATTTTACATAGGTATTTTCAGTTATATTCTAAAAGAAATCTTACAAACTCGTAGTTTTACGAGAAAAAAAAGGGGAATATAATGGAATATATGATTTGAAAGTAAATTTTTCTGAGAAACATTAACATTCTTTCTAAAGAGGATTGACAACTAAACAACTGTTAAACTCCCAAGAATAAGAAATACACTTAACCCTTTGACTTTTTTGTTAAATTCCATGCTCATAGAGTAATCATAACTAGATAGAACATGCTCTTGCATGTATATTACATAGGATCATATGCGATGTAGTACGAGTCTGGCTCGAATATTTTGCGTTGAGTGCACAATTCTCACTCATACTTTTCACATTTGGTTCCAACTTTGTGCCACGTGGTTACAAGCCAAAGTATTAAGATTTAAGAAAATATGGCAAAAGAAACAGTGCCCCGCTAAGAATATAATGCGTGAACGCTGCTTTATATTCTTTTTTCATTACAAAGATTATAAAAAGGTATGATAATCATACCTATTGAAACTACTTAAAGATGATATTCAACTTACTTTGAATCCGAGTTGGGATGACTTGATAGCAGCAACGTAACCACCAGGTCCGGAGCCGATGACAACGACATCAGCATCGTGTGTTGTGGCATATCCCCGCTGTGAGTTTTGGTATCCAGAAAGCACCGTAACCTGGGTATGTTTCCTCAGAGTCGGCTGAAAAAATCGCAAATTTCAAGCACATCCACAATCATCACCAACGGTTCCACGCAGATTACAAGTGTGACCTCTACGCGTGCGTATCTCTAGAATCACTATGTATTTTTCTGATTAGTGACGTGCAGGGTTAGACATTACGTAAACGCCTGCCGAAACGCAAGTAAAACTTGGCGAAAGTAGCTGCAAGTGCAGCGCAACAATGTTAGGAGTCCAGCTGCTTACTTTCAGTGATGCACCGAGCAAATTCCAAAGGTTAGCCTGCATTTCACGTCCGGAAAAATGGAGCAAGTAGATGCGAATCGGTGGACCTCCACTTCAAACTCGACTATTATGTCAAACCTAACCTTGAAAGGCATGCAAGCAGATGTCGCCAATAGTACGTCATTGAGTGGGGATTATCGCAATTTTTATTACAAAATCAAATTATATCGCGAATTAAGTTTACAATTCTTATTTTAAATTACATCGTACTTAACATTAATTCTACATTAAACCTATTCAATCGTGTATTACACTCTATCTAATGCTTCTAACATTACGATGCTGTTACCTCGGATAACCTAAAAATAAGAATAATTTTATTATTTGCTAAGTTATTTATTATTGAAAACATGTGAATTTTTAACATACCACCATGCCGATGTTATTTTTGGAGCCGTCCTTACATTCTTCGATGCCTTCGTCAACGACGAGGTTCATAAAAGGGTCGAAACCACGTAAAATGCCGGTGACTTGACGACCGCCGTTTAGTTTCAGGCTGAGTTTTTTGTCCATAAATCTGTTATAAATTAATTAAACCATATATTTTCATAGCTTAACGTCTGGTAAAGAGTGTTACTTACTTTTTGAGCTCTGGTGGATGTGCTTTCGACATTTTTTACTCTGTTTTGTTAAATTTTAAAGAACTATGCAAAGCGTCGTCGAACGTTGGTGAGAAATGAAAACAACGCGCCGATTTTGTAGGTTATGCATGTTCTTTTGCAACCCAATATACAAAAGTTAATATGTTGAAAAATAATCTATTTTTCAGTCATTTCGTTTAGGAAATTGTTGAGTAGCGTCAAAAAATGATCATACATGTTTTAAGTGCAGTGATAAATGTTGTAGGTCGTATATACTCTCATTTCTTCCAGATAATTTAAGGATTTATCATAGATTAAGAGGACCGGGTCCGACCGGTACCACGTTGCGGCAAAATGCGGAACTAAAACGTGAAATTCAAACTTTTTTCTAAATTATTTTCTAATCTGCATATTACAGAATGCCCATCTTTGTACTAATCAATACCTTATTAAATATAGTTTGTTTTGATAGTCAGATATATGCCTAAATGTCAGGTAATTATTAAGATATTTATCGTGTAAAAAAAAACGTTTTTCGAGAAATGTCGAGTTTTAGGTTTATCATTTTTTTCATATTTCCCGTATTGCTAGGATTATAAATCATGCACCAATCGATTCAGCGTGAAAATATCTAAATAACTCCTGGGATAGTTTCTCATTTGATTAGTTAGAACCGATTTTATAACTCATGAAAGTTAAGTCTAATATCGTCGATGATTTCACTGGCAACTTTCATAAGTCATCATATCGGTTTTAAGTTATCAAATGAAAAACTGTCTCTGGAGTTTGAAGATATTTTCACGTTGAATCAATTGGTGCATGATTTATAATCCTAGCAATACGGGAAATATAAAAAAAAAGATAAAACTAAAACTCGACATTTCTTGGAAAATACGTTTTTTACACGACAAATATTTCAATAATTACCCAACATTTAGGACTAAATGTGCATATCAACACAAACTATATTTAATGAGGAATTGATCCGTGAAAAAATAGGCATTCTATAACATGCAGATTAGAAAATATTTTCGAACAAAGTTTGAATTTCACGTTTTAGTTCCGCATTTTACCGCTACGTGGTACCGGTCGGATCCGGTTCTTTTAAATCATAAAACAGATATCCATCTCAATGTAAAAAAAAATTGCGGCCGTTTAGAAAGTGAACTGTGAGGACTCTCACAGCAATTTGTCTAAAAGGGTCCCATCAGGTGACTGCCATCGAACAGCTATCATGGCTATGATGATACTTTTCGAGTTATAAATTATTTATTTTCTAAAAATACTTGTATTGTTGGTTGAATACTTGAGTTAAAACATTGTCATGAAATGACTTCTGGCTTTATGCATTTTTTATGATGCTTTGTGGATTTTCAGGGTTGTGGAACTTGACATAAATGTATTTTTAAAGGTATTCTTCATTAGGTTCTGTCCATTTTTTGTAACCCTAGATATATGCTGTTTATTTATATAAAAATTTCCATTATTCAGTTCTTATAGACAACGTATTGAATCAATAAAATGTATATAACGATATAAATGTGGAAAAGACGATTTTTGGGGATTTAGCTGTTAGAGGCACGAGTGTAACGACGCACGACTACTTCAAAACATTTGTTTCCACGTGTTGAAGGGCCGCCTTTCGGGGAAGTAATACAAAAAAGTATTTTTAATGTCAATGACATAAGGATATAATTATAGTCCTTTGAACTCGAGGGGCGTCGAATCGGCGCCCGAAAAGGTTACCTAACCTGACCTAAGATACATTAGTCGAAGGCTCATTTTACATTTGGAGCAGACGTGAAGAGGATTTAGAACCTAACTTTGACTGACCGACATATTTTAAAAGAAACTAATACTTTAAAAATACAACAAAATAATATAAAAAAACACATTAAAAGAAACTGTTTCAATATATGAACTAGGCTTGTCAAAAAATAGGGAAACCCGAGCTTCCGGGTTTTCGGGTTTTGTCAATCTACGGGTTTATTCTGTTACGGTTTTGTCTGTTAAAGCACGGGTTTAAAATCCGAATAAAAACTCGTTTAGTAGCGCCCCCTAGTGTAATATAAAAGACTACGCATGAAAGTTAGTTTATTTTCATTAGATATGAAAATAATGTATATAAATAAAAACAAAAAAAAAGAAACAAAAAAATTGGAAAAAAAGATAAATTTATTTACGAGTATTCTCAAAGAGAACGGCTATTTTTATTTTTCCGGATATGCATGAAATGAAATCACTAGTCAATTTGAAGAAAGATTAGAGGCTTCGTTCGCTAGTACTACAAATAAACATGTTAAAAGACGAGCTGATGCATGCCTATGGATCGCCATTGCGGGAGCAATTAATCGCTGTTGTTTTAGTGTTGTTTTAGTTTTGAGTATCAACAAGCTCTCGTGCACTCGCGTTGATTTCGGGTTTGAAAACAGAACCAAGCAATGGTGGGGCGCAATGCTGGTATCGGAATCCGATACTTTCAAAATCTGCTGATTCTGGAAACCGAAACTTTTACGAAAATACGAGTTAAACCCTTGAAAGTAAAAGCCCGGTTTAACCCGAAAGGCGGAAAACCGAGCAATCCGGAATTATCGGATACCCTTGATATGTCTAATATGAACTGTACGTGCAAATTTTTAAAATTCAATTCCGTGACGGACAATGCGTGCACGCCCTTCGCAAGTTAACAAAATTTAACGATTGTCCGATTAGGACATAATAACTAAAAAAAGACCTTAATTAACAAATAAACTTGTTTGTAGAATATTGAAATTGAGAGTTCACAACGAAATAAACAAAATTCAATTTCATATTCATGACAATATATTTATTTTCATTTACGCAATTATTATAAAGCACGTTAGGGATTGTTATGCATGCATGTCCCAAATCCGTATTGTAAATCCATCGTGCATTCAGCCGATAATCAGCAATAAAACCATGATTGTCGTCGTTTTGGGCGATTTCCGAATGGCAAAACGCGTGTGGGTGGGTGGTGGTACGACGCGTGCGCGCCTTATCGCCAGCACGCTACCACACGCAGCACAAGCGGTGGCGGCGACGGAGGCAGCAGCATTTGGCGGCGGCGAGTCTCTCGCGAACCGCGAACCACGACGGACGTGCGTCCCACGCGACGAACGCGATTTTTCCCCCGGCATTCCACCATACGAATGTAAGGTGTCTTTTTGAAATTGACGAATTAGATTAATAACGTACGAAGAAAGATATACAGAAAAAAAGAGAAAGGGTGACCGAGAAAGAAGGAAAGAAAGAAAGTAGGAAGGAAAAAAGCGAAAAAGAAGCAAATATAGAAAGGGAAAGATAGAAGGAAAGAGAGGAAGAGGAAGAAACAGCGATACAAACTGTAATTAAATCGTCGTAATTAAAAAATCGCGTTGGAATAGAAACTGTTTATAGTACCTAGTGTTGAATTGTAATATCCTTGGAGATTATGTTACAAACCGTGTTATTACATATGATCTATTGACCTTTCCAAATCGAGTTGTTTCAACGTTGAAAACATTAATCGCTTGAAGGATCTGAAGAATTGAAAGATTGAGGGATTGAAAGATTCAAGGATTGAAGAATTAAAACAGAAAAGGTATAAAGGATTGAAGACTTGAAGCAGTGAAGGTTAAGAAAATTCAAAAATTGACGAATTGAAGTAGTGAGGATTTGGACGATTCAAGGATTGAAGAATTAAACGATTGAACTATCAACCATCAAGTCATCAACTCCACAAAAATCGTCTAATCATCTAATCTCCACAGAAAAATCAAGTAACTACCTCTTATCTTTCTACTTCTTCTTTCTTATTATAAAAATTTCATAATATGACGACTTCGAACTACAATTATATAATTTTAAACTACAAACAAAATTCTCCATCTGTCCTACTTTGTTATAGAGGAGAACAGAAAAATTTCAATTTTCCTAGCGGAAAATTAACAAATATAAACATTTAATAAACATGTACTTGTGATTGTTGGGAGTGTATATAAGTGTGCATGCGTATGTGTGTGCGTGAGTGTACGTGTGTGTGTGTGTGTGTGTGTGTATGTGTGGGTGTGTATGTGTGGGTATGTATGTGTGTGGAATTGTAATATTGAATCACTGGAGGCGGCAGCGGTTGGTGGGTAAGGTGGGCACCGCCATCGTTGTGTGTGTGTGTGTGTGTGTGGTAGGAGGCGGTTTTGGTGGTGGTGACGGCGCGGCGCTCTGAAGCGCACACACATCCCACCAGCGGCGCCGCGCCACTACCAACACAACCACCGCCGCACAGCTCCCGCCCCCGCTCGCACTCGCGAGCGCCATCCAGACTGTTACCAGCGCCCACGAGTCGTGTCTTCGTTTTCGTCCACCGATCGTATCGTATCGATCCTGTGGGGGGGCCGAAACGCCGCCGAAAAAGATACATTTTGCGAATGCACGCCGCGAAAATAATTCGTTTCATTCTTATTCGTTTTCTTCGATTTTCCCTTTTTGCTCTTTTGTCTAATTCGAATTGTTTCTTATGTAGTTATTAATAGAAGACTCGATAGGAAAATAGTTGGTTTTAGTTTTAGTGAGGTTAGTTTTTGTTTTGAGGATGTTAGGTTTATTTAGAGGTTAGGCTGGAGGATGGTTTGGGATTCATTATATCTTTTAGTACTATATACGTTAAGTTACACGTTGTTTATGTCTGTTTTAGTTTTAGGTTAATTACAAAAAGTCTTAAAGGGTTTTGGGTTGTTGACTTTATACATTCTTCTTTATACCAGTGTTTTCCAACCTTTCTTGTTGTTGACAAACAACTTCATTGAATGTTTCACCTCGTGATTTATGCAATGTCATAGCACATCCTGGTACTAAAAGAAAATGATTTCTCATTACATATAATTATGTTATGCGCACGTCCCTGAGATGTAGAGTGCTGAGTTGCCATAATCTTAGATATAAATGTATCTGTTTCTGCTTCAACGAGACAGTTGCACGGTTAATGTCGAGAACCGATGATCAAAATCCTTTGTAATTTTTAAGAACTTGCATTTGCAATCGGCATGTACCCAGCTTTGAAAAAGGGGATAATGACTATACACAGTTCTGATGAATATTGATTGAAACATGTCAATTAATTGCGTTTGGTTAATTATGCATTGTTATATTATCAACACTGACGGTGAATCGGTTTCGTAGCAAACAATCGCCGGACGAAATTCACAACACGATGAGCATGGACATAATCATGACATAGGCATGCGACGACCAACTATTTCTAGCATTACACGAATCAAGCATTACCAATAATTTATCCATTATTAAAGTTAAATTATACATTTATATATTTATTATACATTTATTACTTCTGATCTTTGATGTTATTGATGTGATGGATATTATGGAAGTGTACTAACAGCTATAATGATAGACGTCGTTTAAAATATGTTTAGAAGATGACTTCATTTCCATAATTTAATTTCAGTTTCATTCCAATTATATTCAAACGTTATTGATTTCATGCTATATTTCGTTTCTGTGATGAACTAAACTATACATGTCAAAATATATCGTTATTGATAAATATCGATGTATCGGCCTTAAAATTCCGTTATTTATCGATAATTTCAATATCATTTTGACATGTCATCTGAGAAGTATTCTAAGAAGTTCAAAATTGGAAATTTTTCTTTGTAGGTCCACATTTTAGGTTCTATATAATAATTAATCCTTTGATATTTGTTGCAATCATATAATTAAAATCAACATTGATTTTTTTGCTAGTATGTATTGCAATTATCATACTTCTACTATTATGTATCATTGCAATTAGTATATTTGTTATATTATAATTATTACATTTAAATATCGATTTTCGTCGTTATCATAAAATTAACGATAACAAAAAATACAGGTTAGGAACACTGCTGTAGCGGGTGTATGAGTTCCCGATTCCATGTGAATTGCATGAATGCATCACTGCAGTTTGTTCGGAACTGCAATTAGTCCTGAAACCCATATTCAGATGACGCTATTGTGGGATTTCGATTTGATCGATAATGATCATATCGATATTTCTAAGACGATATTTCGATATCGATATATCGGAATATTGGAAATATCGATTTCGACCAATATCGATATTTCATCATCGTCTGACATGTCTAGTCTAAACTACACATGTCAAAAGAAAATCGATATTTTATAAATATCGATGTATCGGCCTCAAAATGTCGATATTTATCGATAATTTCATTTTTCATAATATCGATATCGAAATGTTTGGTATCGTTTTGACATGATATTGATGAAATCGCCATCTGAGAAGTATTCTTAGAACTTCAAACTTGGCAGTTTTTCACCATTTTAGGTTCTATATAATAATTCTTAATCAATCGATATTTGTTGGAGACCTAAAATTAACAGCAATATCGCTTTTTTGCCACATATTTATGTATTATCTTTGTTGGAAAGACTGATAGATCGGTATTTGTATCATTATTGTTAGTATTACTTTAAATATCGATTTTCGTCATTATCATAAGATTAACAATAGGTTCTTATATTTTATAATTTCATTATACCAATAATCACGAATAGAGATTTGGTACAACGCTGTGTGAGTCCGAGATTCCATGAGAAATAATATCACTATATATTGTTGGGAACTGTAATTAGTTTTGAAACTCATATACAGATGGTGTTCCTGTGGAACTTCCATTTGATCGATATTGATCATATCGATATTTTCAAGACGATATTTCGATATCGATATATCGAGATATTGGAAATATCGATTTTGACAAATATCGATATTTCATCTTCGTCTGACATATCCGGTCTAAACATATTAAAATGTATTAATATCGATGAATATTGATGTATCTTATGGGTTATGGCAATAAATGATTCCTTAACCTTCAAGGAGACAGGATGTATGTCAACCTCAGAGTTTAGATAGCTTTGTATTCTCAGCAAATACTATTTGTCTTGCGCAAGACACAGACCGTCGCGTCGCACGCAAGATAATCAACCGTATTCAAGACACTTAATTATCAACTCATCCGAGTGCGATGCCTGCCGCCCCCTGTGAGCCTACGGTGTGCAAAAGCGTGACGACAATCATGGCGATGGCATCTCGCCATGGTCGTAATTTATTGTTGCCTTTGATAACTGGGTCCTGAGCTCTTAGCTTTGAGCTTTTCGATGTAGGGGTGGTTGAAGCAGTCATGCTTCTTGGCACATGTACGTAACATACTTTAATTATAACTCCACTTCTTTCATTCTTATTCTCTTTTCATTTTAATTAACCTGAAAGAAATAAAATAGCATAATATTTACATGTAAATTGAAGTTTTAGAAGAAAATTTTCAAAAGAGAGAATGTTTTTTTTTCACATTGAAGAGTTTTAAAAAGATCTTAATAGAGGTCGCATGTGGTATATGTCAATATTTTTTTATCGATACTCTTCTGAAATTATACTGTTTTTTAGCAAACAACTGAAGTAAAATTAAAAATATTCTTGTTGTTTCACCATTATTTTCATAATAAGTACAGCGGTAATTATTAAGACTGAAAATTGTATATTTCTACCAAACTAATAAAGATAAGAGATTTTTCTTAACGTAGTCGAAAAGAAGAAGAGTTATTGCTTCTAATGATGTGATTTATCGGTATGTTCAGCTTATAAATAAGGCACTACGTCTCATCAAAGTTATGAACTATTGAACATTTTTGAAATTTTCAAAAAACATGCGTTGGTAAGTTGCATTTTCCAGCCAAACTAATCAAGATAGCAGACTTTTCGTAACATAGTCGAAGAGAAGAAGAGTTATTGCTTCTAATGATGTGATTTATCTGAGTGTTCAGCTTATAAATAAGGCACTACGTCTCATCAAAGTTCTGAAGTATTAAATATTTTTTGAAATTTTCAAAAAAACATGCTTTGGAAAATTGTATTTTCCAACCAAACTAATCAATATAACAGACTTTTCGTAACATAGTCGAAAAGAAGAAGAGTTATTGCTTCTAATGATGCGATTTATCGGTATGTTCAGCTTATAAATAAGGCACTACGTCTCATCAAAGTTATGAACTATTGAACATTTTTTGAAATTTTCAAAAAACATGCAGTGGAAAATTATACTTTCCAGCAAAACTAATAAAGATACCAGATCTTTTTTAAGGTAGTCGAAAAGAAGAAGAGTTATAGCTTCCTATGATGTAATTCTTCAGAATGTTCGACTTCTAATAAAGGCACTACTTGTCATCAAATTCGGTGAACATTGCAAATTTTTGAATTTTCAGAAAACATGCTTTGGAAAATTGCATATTCCCGCCAAACTAATAACGATAGATAATTTTTCTTAGCATTGTCTAGAATAAGAAGAGTTCATGCTTATAGTGATGTCATTTATAATAACGTACAACTTATAATGAGGGCACTAAGTCTCATCAAAGTTGAGAAATATAAGAAATTTTTAAAAATTTTAAAAAATTTTGCTTTGGAAAATTGCATTTTTCCGCGAAAATAATAATGATAGCTAATATTTCTTAACATAATATTGAAGAAGAAGAGTTGGTGTTTCTAATAATGTCATTTTTTACAATGTTCAGCTTAAAATGAGTGCATTACATCTCATCAAAGTCGATGAATAATACAAATTTTTGCCTATCTCTCAAGTTGAAACAAACCACATGCTATAAAAGAGAAAAATTAAAATCAGATTGTTACTTTCTACTAGCTATTCGCCGCCTAAATTCGCCTCGTATTCATCAGTTTACTCCCTAACCAAGCACACGTTAAGACGTTCTACTTAAAAAATGAACTTTTGTCCTTTTACTTTGAAATGCAAATAACATTTACAAAATTGCTTGAAAACAAACATTTAAATATGGAAAACGAAAACAGATACTTCTTTGTTCATCAGGAAATGTCAGTTGTATCATTACTTCGCTTGTAGTCATTCAAAATGACAATATGAAAGTACTTGCGCTGTGTTGAAGAGAGAAACAAAAAAAAATCCCATTTTTGCGTTCGTTGGTAAGAAAAGTCATTTGTAAGAAGTAATCGTGCGTTGCGTGGGATGAAGAGTAACGCAATGATGCTTGTTAACAACATAATCGTATCGGACTTGGGCGTTCGTGGGGCTGATGTGATGTTGAGTCGCGTGCGAGATGCGAACGCGTTCGTGCGGTGCTGAAGGCGGTCGTGGTGGCGTCAACGCTGGCGGCTACTGCCCGAGACAAAACGCGCGGCTAAAGCAACGCAAACCGAAACCTATTAGGCGCTTCCCCCCGTTTCCATGGATATTGGCGTAATAATACTATTTTCGATGCACGACCACGGTTCGCGCCTACTTCATATCTTTCTATGTTATTTTTCCCCTCGTGGATTACAATTCATAGTTATTCTAGGATTCATCAGTTTACGTAAGGTGTTCTGTTAAAATTGTTTTGAAGATGTATTATTCGATATCAGATTAAATTCTGATAACAATTTTGTTACAAAATGTTGTTGAGTTGGAAATATGACCTAATATACTGTAGCGTTTAAGAAACATTGTTTTGTAGCGTTATATTAAGTTAGGTTAAGGTTCCTTTTGACAATTTATATGGTTTGTGGAATACGCAGGAATTTGCACTGTTTTTGCAGTCGTCGAAATGTCGCCTTACGAAGTGTGGCGGGAAATTAATATTATTTCAGCGGATGACGTGATCATTGGAATGGAATTGGTGTAGTTCTTGTGATTGCCTAATGAGACACCTGGCGAATTGATACATTCGGAAAACGGGACATGCCCATAAGCCCGAAAACACTATTGAAGCTGTAAAGTTGTAAAACCCAATAATCATACGAATTTCGGAGTTTCAAAGACGCAATAAAGCGGACTGAATGCTTCCAAAAACTTACCGTACTATTAAAAGAGATCGCTCTCTTTCTTTCGCTACCGTCGGGTGAACTCAGCTTCATTGAGCTGCGGCTTCTCGGCACATTTGCTCGCCCTGCCGAGTATTAAAAGGAGATAGGCGATGTTCCAACCCCTGAGAAGGATATACCAGGTACCAGATATCGTCCAGTCTTGTCGCTCTCGCATCGAATATCACGCTTGCATATTTCCACGGAATCAAGTCGCCTAGAAGCGCGCCGTGCTGACTGGGCGAGCCAGCGTGCAGCCCAATGATGCTGAGTGCTATGCTGGGTGGTAGCGAAAGAGAGCGCGATGCATAGTCTCTCTCTTTTAATAGCGCGGTCAGGTAGAAAAACCGGGTTTGCAACACCCATTGCGTATATTATTTTTTCGGTGTTGGATCCCCGTTTAATACAACCGAATAAATAACTTAAATTAAATAACTTAAACGAAACTATACAAACCTAACCTAAATTAAACTTGATTGACGTAGGTTAAAAGTAAACCAAATCTAACTTAACGCAACCTAACCCAGGCAAATCCAACCTAACCCAACCTAACCTAACACAATGTAACGCAACCTTAGGTTGACTTTGATTGAAATCAAAGTCAATCTAATCCAACACTTTCCTAACATTTATTATTACATCTGAGAGATTTTATACCTATCAATAGCGAAAGTATCTATTAGCTGCTTTTCACAGTTTCACAGTTTCATAAGTAAGTAGCCATTTATTGACGGAGATATGGTCAATTGTCAAAAGTATTTAAATAGCAGGAATCGACTTTTTCATATTAATCCAATCATGAAATATCGATTATGACCAAATGAATATATCTGTTCGCGCGTATTGCGTCTTTCACGATGATTTTTATCTGCACTCGCGAATCTCTCCACGAGCTCTAAATTCATAGCCACGGGTGCATTGATCCTCCGACAGGCTCACAACGACAAGGTGGTAATTTAACAAATATTTATTTAACACACGTACAAAACTTACGATCCCACCTATTCGCGCCACGGTCGAACAAGAACATGGTCGAGCCGAGAGCGCGCACCACTTAGCAAGGCCAAAAAGGGACGCTCAGTAGCGTTGCGCAGTTGCCACCCGGCTCGATATCTTGGCACGCAGGGCGCCAAATTCAAATATTGATGGCGACCAGAAGTCAGCGCATCACAGCGCTGAACAGTATCCATATTTTTTGATACCGATTATTTTGTGTCATCCTTTCTTCGAAGTTCATTAAGAGATATGACAAGCTTATCTGTATATAATTCTATCTTTTTGTATATAATAAAATATTCTTTGAAGATATCAACTTATTTAAATATTATTTAATAGCTATATAAAGATAACTTAAACAAATAGAAGCTTTTTACTACGAACTATGAACAACGAATACGGAATATGTCCTTGAGAAAATCTGTAACCATTTGGCATCCACAGCCGTTTGTACGCTCTGCCGCCGCCGCCGCTGTGGTGCCGTCGCACACCGCCCTCTCGCCGCCTCCTTGCCTCTATGTTAGTGCCAGTACCAGTGCTGGCGGCGGATAACAGAGACAAAGTAAACCAAGTTGAAAACTTAATCGTCCAGCCGCCGAACGCAAACACACGCACGCATATTCCTATTGAGTAGAATCTAGTAGATTTGCAGAGGGTAGAAAACGACAGACAACCGGCCGGCTGCGGCGCGGCGTTGGCGGTGGAGTCGGTAGAGACGGCATGGGTGGGCAGGCGGCATTTGGGGACGGCGAGCACATAATGTAAGCGCATTAAACGCGTTCACATCTATTACATTTCTCTCAGGACGCGCTTTGTAGCGTTCCTGATTTTCATTGCGTCCGACACGATGGCATAACGTGTGTATTACAGTTTCATAACCTCTTTCATTTGAAGTCCATGGAAAATCCAATTTTAAAGTTGTGTTCTGCACAAAGTGATACAAAGTAAACTATATATTTTTGTGTAATTTTACATTTTTATATCCAAATGTATCTTTATATTTGAATGAATATTAGATCATTAATATTGAGTAATAATTTTTAAAAATTATAGAAATAATACATAAATATAAAAATAGCCCGGCTGGATACCTTAGTTGGTAGTACCGCGTTGGTGGTATCACCGAACTTTTTTTCTAGGGTTTTTTCTTCTTAGGGTGTTCTATTCCAACCTAGTCCAAGCTAATCCAGTCTTTCCCAACTTTACCCTGTCTAATTCAACCGGATGCAACATAAGTCACCCAAACTCAACCTAACCCTATCAAACTTCACCCCACCTAACCTAAACTGACCTAACCTGACCTAACTTGACCTAACCTGACCTAACCTGACCTAACCTGACCTGACCTGACCTAACCTGACCTAACCTGACCTAACCTGACCTAACCTGACCTGACCTGACCTAACCTGACCTAACCTGACCTAACCTAACCTGACCTAACCCTTTATAATCTAACCTAACCTAATCTAATCTATCCTAACCTAACCTCACCTTACCTAACCTAACCTAACCTAACCTAACCTAGCCTAGCCTAACCTAACTTAACCTAACCATACTGACCTGACCTGACCTAACCTAACCTAACCTAACCTAACCTAACCTAACCTAACCTAACTTGACCTGACCTGACCTAACCTGAGCTAACCTAATCTAATCTAATCTAACCAAACCTCACCACTCCTCACTTCACCTAACCTAACCTAACTTGGCCTAACCTAACCTATCCTAACCTAACTTAACCTAACCTAACCTTATCTAACTGAACATAGCCTAACCCTTCTTAATCTAACCTAACCTAACCTAATCTAACCTAACCTAACCTAATCTAACCTAACCTAACTCGTCCTAAGGTTAACACTAGGTTGAGAGTTGATGATCTAATTGCATTTCCTCATTTTCTATCATAAAATATAAATTTTTACAATATTTTAATTCAATAAAGTCATAAAAGAAACTGAATAATACCCATAAAAGATGCAAAGAAACGAAGATATAAAATAATTCCCGTTCATTATTAGTGAAGATAATTAAAGGAATTACGAAATGGAATTATGAGCATCTTCATAGCGGCGCCACATAACGCCGGCGTCGTGAATAGAGTAAGATAAATCGGTTTTCATTACCGGATCGATTGTTCTCGGAGTTGTGGTACGGCGATGGCGACGGGAGCGGCACTTGAATCACCCGGAGGCCCTTGAAGATGCCTTTCATTCGGATCGACCTCTATAAACACGTCGGAGCGGTGTGAGTGCATTGATTCGCATTCATTCGCCCATTCACGTCTACATTCAAAAGCAGTTTTTTTTTTGTATTTCGCTCCTGCATCGCTCCCGCCTCGACGGCAGCAAGCAGCAGGCAGGAGACACTCGATGAAAAATCTTGATGTCAGCTGATTTTATGCGATGCCTACTTGATGTCTCATATTCACTCATATCCTTGATATGATTCTATGGATTATACTTGGAATACGGAATGTGAAGAGCATTATTGATGTTGGTGCTTTTTATGATCTTTTCGTTAGTAGGAGGAATTGTGGATTGTATTTAATTGGGGTAGATTTTCATTTTAATTGGAGGAAATTTAAGTTTTCACGGCGGTATTTAACCTGCTTTAATGCTTAGTTTATCTTCACCTGTCTGGCATAACGGTGTTTAAGTTAATGCCCACTAGCGTCGCTCCTGTTGGGGATCAATATCCTACTTTAGTTCTTATCATAACATTTTCGGAGGATTTAAGGTTTCATTCGTTTAGAAAAATTAGCCATGAGCTTAATAATATTGAGGTAATTGCTTCTCGATAATTAATTAAAGTTATAAATTAGAATAGTTGTAAGCGGATGAAAAAAGTTAAGTTTCAGGAGAAATATTGAATAAACCAGTTTGAAATCAAGCACAAAGCTTAAAAACTTGAATAATTTAAAGCTTTTTGGAAGTTTTTTCATGTTTTACTACATAAGTTTATAAGGTTAGGTTATCTAAAGGCTTTATTCTGAATTAAGTATAAAACGAATGGACCGAAGCTGCGTAGGGAAAGTAAACTAGGCTACGCATCTCTTACAAGGGAGTGTCCAGATTGTCCAACACCGATTTAACTGAAAATTTGTGTGTGTGCGGTGCATATATAGATATAATTTCGGTTAATGGGAAGTATAACAGGAACTCAGCGCGAGTCTTGTCGGCTCCTTCAAGCTGTTTCTGCTTAGATTTAAATATTTCCCAGTGGTATTTTTTATATTTCAGCAAAGGCGTAATGTGGCATTGACCTTTCTTAGTATTCATTCATGGGACCATATGGCGAATGTATAGAGCTGGAGGGGGAATGCGCGCAGGAGGTTAGGAATGCGGGGAAGAGTGTGCAAGGTTGGTTGAAAGAGAATGGCAGGGGGTGGCAACATTAAAGGTCCTGACGAAAAGAAAGCTGTGGCTGAGGAAGATGGCGGAGCGAGAAGAAGAAGAAGGGGGCAACCCCATAGGACGGTGTCGAGAAGGAATGTAGTATTTCTTTTTATTTTTCTCATTAAGTTGGTATTGTTATTGTTAAAGTGAAATGTTTAATTGAATTATGAATGGTACGATGTAATGCCAATAAAGGTTACTTACTAGTATTCATCTGTGGGGTATGGGGTGCCGTTGATTGCGTGAATGATGAAATTGATTAAGAATGACGAAGAGATTTATTATTACACAAATAAGACAAATAGTTAACAATGGAAAGATGAAGGGAACAGCGATGTTGCGCGTTTGATAGCAGAATACTAAGTCATCGAGGTAAAGAAATATAAAGACCTCGAGGGTGTATTAAAGAAAGAGCGATAGTATAACTAAGACAGAGAGAGAGAGAGAGAGAGAGAGAGCTAGGGTCCAAGAGGCAGATATATCTGCGCTTGGAAGGCATGCAGAGAGTAGAAACAGATGTGTAGATTTTGGAGATTTGCAGAGTTGAAATTGAGAGAATAGACAGTGGAAAAATACTAGAAGATATATAAAAAATAACGCAAGCTAATGTGTAGTCTGGACCGCCACACATCCATAACTGCTGCCATATTGTGTCCGTTTGAACTTGAATGTCAGTCCTGATGATTTCTGATGTGATCATGCTCACTAGTTCCATGCCAATAGTTTTCCATTATTTCTCTTTTTTGCTAGGTCAACTTTCAACTTACTGTTTACTTAGTGTTTTTCATATTCTTAGGTGCTAAATTTTAGGTTACAGAATGTTAGATTCTGTTGGCCAGTTACTGATACATGCAATTTTTTGACTGACCCACGATTGCTAGGTAATATTAAGAGGGGAGGTGTCCCTCTGGGCAAATTTGACTCTCCTCCTCAAATGGGGGATCCCCAAGGGGATCTTAAGGTTCTAGTAAACCACGACTAACACCAGGATATAATTAGGAAATTTGACTCACGTCTCAAGAAGGTGTGCCATTAATGTTCTAGAGAATTATGCTTTTCCTTATCTAACCCTAATAGATCTCTAAACCCAACAAAACTAAATAGGAGAAAATTCGACATTTCATATAAATTTCAGCACACTACAGATATGTCGTTGAAAATACAAATATTTATGAAATTCTCAGCCCTGCATCTCACTCTACATATCAAATTCATGATGAACTGTCTGCGTACCGAACAGTAGAAATGAGACCTTAAATGTACTCATTTTTGTTCTTGAGGAGAGATTGTCTTTGGTAGATTCCCGAGAAATGTCCCTGTGAAACGTTAACTAATTATAAAATTTTCCTCTATTAACTCCTTATCTGAGATACTGAAATTTACCATGCATTAATCATTAGGGAACCACTAGATTATTAAAATATTTTGCACTTCTTCCTACATATTTATCCGGTATTAAAATTAATTTTCTACGATTTTTAAAACATTTTAACCATTTTCAATTTAGACTCTTTTGAACATCCTCAATGATATACTATTTCTTCCTCCCCTTTAACGTCAGGAACACTTTGCAAACGCCGTGGAAATAGCTTTATTACACACATGCGCACGCTATACATAGCGAGAGATTAAATGATAACATAACAAGCCGTGGAACATTCACGGGATGCACGACACACGCGACCACCAGAGTGTGTAAATATTTAAACGATGGCGCTCTAAATGTCACCCGCGTGCGCTCAGCTGCGTTCCGCCCTCGGCTCTAATTGAAGCATTTCCCAGAGAGACGCACGCTAAAAATGAGCACATATTCATTTTGATTTACCTTTTCCCGGCAGCCATTTTGTACAGTTGAAAGTAAAACCATGTAATTTCAGGATGAGACGCACGAGGCGCCATAAGTTCCTTCAAATATCCGTCTTCTTTTTGATCTACTCCATTATCAATGTGCTGTCTGATCATTCCGGGAACAAGACTGGACTTCCGTTGAAAGATACAGTCGAAGTGGCCAAGGATGTTCTAGTCAAGGAGCCCACTAGTGTGGTTGAGGAACAACTCAATAAGGTGGAAGAAGATATTAAGAAGACGGAACCTGTGAAGGAGGAAGTTCAGGAGAAGGTTAATGAAGAGGTTAAGGAGAAGGCGAAGGAGGAAGTAAGAGAGAAAGTGAAGGAAGAGGTTGTTGAGAAGACGAACGAGGAAGTAAAGGAGAAGACAAATGAGAAAGTGAAAGAGAAGGTTAAAGAGAAAGGGAAAGGGAAAGAGGCGAAGACAACACCTCCGCCGAAACCTGCACCACCTAGTACTAAAACACCTGAGAAGCGGGAGGAGAAGACTACTCAAAGTACACCTATTGCTACAACTCAGGTACCGTCGACTAAAACACCGGGTCATGGACATCCAACATGGAGGCCTAAACGTACGAATTGTACCCCACCTGCCATAGAACAGGTATGTGTTTTCTGGGGATCTTCAATTTATACAATTGATATTCAACTGTGATTCAACTATGATTCAACTGTGAAAAATTTGATCATATTTTTTATAGTTCCCTAAACCTTTGATGGGACCTTGGGGACGGAAACATGGTGGACTACTTTTGCATGTGTTGGTAGCTGTCTATACCTTTTTGGGTTTGGCTATTGTTTGCGATGAGTATTTTGTTGCTTCCCTTGACCGGATTTGTGAAGGTAAAGAGTTTAATGCTTAAGAATGGGCCCAGTCAGTCTTATTTTTTTATGTTTAGAGCTGAAATTGTCACCGGATGTTGCTGGTGCGACATTTATGGCTGCTGGTAGTTCGGCTCCGGAGTTGGCCACTGTCATTATTGGGGTGTTCTTTGCTAAGGATGATATTGGTAAGTTATGGGTAATTGATCTTAGAACCAAAAATGTCGTTGAGACGACAGGGTGGAATCACACCGTAATATTCAGTTTGCTCAGATTACAATTCATCTAGGTCGTTACCAACGATTTAGAATTCGTATTTTAGAGTCTTCAACACAGTCCACTTCCTCACTTTCATTCTATAAACTCCTTATTTACAGTTTCCTGTAAATCCACAAACTCTGAAGTTATTCCACTAGCTCTCTCTAGGGAAGAGTCCGAAGACCCGGGGTGGTGGGGTGTATAACAGATTTGCCAAGTCCTTTCCTAAGATTAACTTTGGTAGGGGTGGGGAACTACCCCGATCATCGCTTAGAAAGGTGTATCAAACTTTTATGTCTAAACATGGGGGTTGATCATATTCTGACATTCAGATGGAGCAAGTTCCCATTCGTCCAGGTTCCATTTCCTCTCTTTCATTTTATCAACAGGTTACAATGGACAGTTTCCTCTATACCCACAAACTCTGAGTGAATAGTATATTTCTACCTGGGAATAGTCAGGGCACTAACCGAATATGTGCAGACTATAAAAAATTCTTTGCCCAGTCTTTTCCTAAGCTTCTGGATAAATTATTCATATCGGACATTTTAGAATGAGATATCAATCTATCTAATCATAATGTAAAGGTTGAATTTCAGCCGAGTCTGTTGCAACATGTCCCCATTCCATCTCTGTTAACCCAATATAATCTGGAGAATATAACGCAATCTCTAAAGGATCATGAACCACTAATAAAAAGTACAAAAATAAGTATGAAGGAGTTCATTAACCCCATACAATTTGTTACAGGTGTCTCTGGTGTAATAGGTTCAGCTGTTTTCAACATCATGTTTGTAATATCTGTATGTGCCCTATGCACTTCAACGATAAGTTACCTGAACTGGTGGCCCTTGGTTCGCGACTGTTTCTTCTACGCCCTTTCCATTCTAATTATGTTATTTACAATCTACAATGATACGATCACATGGTAAGTACTTTAACTACAATTTGGACCAAACTAAAACGAAGCCCTTCCCTTTATAGGGGTGAATCTTTATTCATGTTAATCATGTATGTGGTATACTGCATTGCTCTGCACTTCAATCCTTTGCTGGAAGCCTGGGCTCATACCCTGCCACTCCCTTTCAAACTTCCTACGCCTGAAGAGAATGCGGCCATTGTCAGCAACTATAAGACTCTCGAAGAGGAACGAAACAAACGTGCTAGTTATGGTAGTCCTGAGGGTAACATCGAAAACGTCGAGAATGCAGAGCAAGGTAAGTCAATAGGAATAGAAGTGTGTTGGTAGATATGAGGAAGATAGTCGTTGGCTCTTAAGCTTTTGAGTAGAAGCGTGACAGAAGAATATGCTATACTATGCTAGGTTATGATGAAATGAGCGGGGCCACCTTGAATCAAGTACAGACAGATCCAGTAGGGTCGGCACCACCTGCTGGCGGACAACAACCAGTCCAACCGATGGTTGCCCCGAGTTACTATCGACCCAAAGAGAACAATCCGAACCAGCCGGTTGTTAATCCTTTAGAGAAGCCAACAGGTAAGGTTTTGAGCTAGGGTTCTACATATTTAGTATCTCTTGTCAAATGACACTGATTCAAACGTGAGTGAAAATGAAATACTAACTTGGTCCATACTTAGAAGGAACAATGGTGGATCTTGCCACATGGTACATCGTCTTCCCGATTCATTACTTTTGTAGGAAGACAATGCCTGACTGCAAATCAGAGGAATACAAGAATTGGTATCCGTTTACCTTCTGTGTGTCAATGATATGGATCTCCTTTTATTCGTATTTCATGGTGTGGATGATCACTATTATTGGTAAGATTGTGTTCCTTTCGATGGTTTTGATGTAAGGTGGATTTATTGGTTTATAGGAAGTACTCTTGGGATTCCTGATACAGTAATGGGTTTGACGTTTGTGGCGGCTGGTGTGTCTGTACCAGATGCTTTATCTAGTATTGCAGTGATTAAAGAAGGGTAAGTATGGTAAAAAAGAATCAAATTCTTATTTTAGGACGTATCATCTCCTTTACCCATATCAGATTTATTATGTGTCTGTCTACCTCTTTCTGCATTCCTCTCAAAGTCTACTTCAGCTTCCCTCAGCCTCCTTCAGCTTCTTTCAGCCTCCACATGCCTCCCTCAGCCCTGTTCATTCCCCATCAGTTGCACTTACTTTCCCTCGGGCTTCCTCGGCCTCTCTTAGTCTTCTTCGGTATTTCACAACTTCCCTTAGTTTATCTTAACCTGTTTAAGTTTCCCTTAGACCCCATTGCCTCATCAGTCTCCCTTAGACTTCTTCAGTGTCCAAGTGTCCATCAGACATCCTCAGCCTCAGCCCTCGGCTTCCCTTGGTTCCCCTCAGGCTCCCTCAGACTTTTATAAACGTGCCCAGCTTCCCTGGGACTCCTATAGTCTCCTTCGGCCTCTCTCAACGTTCCTATGCCTTCCTTAGAATTTCTCACCCTCTCTCACTCTCCATCACTCACCCTCATCTAATCCCTATGAGTAATCTTCTTTTTGATGGTCAACCTACTTTAATCTGTCTTAATCTTCCAGTTATGGCGACATGGCTGTATCCAACGCAATTGGATCCCCCCCCCATCAGTTGCACTTAGTTTCTCTCGGGCTTCTTCGGCCTCTCTTAGTCTTCCTCGGTATTCACAACTTCCCTTAGCTTATCTCAACCTGTTTAATATTCCCTTAAACCCTATTGCCCCATCAGCCTCCCTCAGACTTCTTCAGTGTCCATGTGTCCATCAGACACCCTCAGCTTCAGCCCTCGGCTTCCCTTAGTTCCCCTCAGGCTCCCTCAGACTTTTATAAACGTGCCCAGCTTCCCTGGGACTCCTATAGTCTCCTTCGGCCTCTCTCCACGTCCCTATGCCTTCCTTAGAATTTCTCACCCTCTCTCACTCTCCAGCACTCACCCTCATCTAATCCCTATGAGTAATCTTCTTTTTGATGGTCAACCTATTTTAATCTGTCTTAATCTTCCAGTTATGGCGACATGGCTGTATCCAACGCAGTTGGATCCAACGTTTTCGACATCCTAGTCTGCCTGGGCCTACCATGGTTCATCCAAACCGCCATCATCAAACCCGGGTCGCATGTGAATGTGATCAGTAAAGGTATACCTTCCATAACGAACCATTAACCATCAACTAAATCCACTTTCTTCTCTAGGTCTAACCTATTCAACACTCTCCCTACTCTCCACCGTGCTCTTCCTCGTCGTGGCCGTACACATGAACGGCTGGAAACTGGACCGTAAGCTTGGAGTCGTCCTGATGGTCTGGTACCTCATCTTCATCATCTTCGCGAGCATGTACGAACTGAACGTCTTCGGACCACTAAACCCACCTGAGTGTGCCAGTGTATACTAAGCCACCTACATCCTCACCCGAAAGCCTAACAAACGAATCTAAGCGTTATCCCACTAACGTAAGTAGCATAACCTTAAAAATACCAACAATGGCCATGACTAGCTTAAATTTAACCTAAAACGGTGTAGTACTATTTCATTGACATGTTTCTTCTAACAGTAAATTTACTTGTATATAAACTAAGACGAAACTTAATTTGTTATGTCAGTGTTGTTCAACTTAAGTAAGTTTGTAATAACCGTCCCGTATTTACCATTTTTGAATAAAAAGAAAACAGTGTTGTGGTATCGGCGGTGGTCAACTGACATTGGCTACGCATGGGCAACCAGCGCCATCATTTACAAAGCAACGCATGCGCATATAACATGGCCATACCCATCAAGTTTGCTTCAGCGAGACCACGCCCTTTCAATTTGATGTTGCCGTTAATGACAGGAATAAAACCTCTTAAATATATTTTTGACAGAAAACTATTGTTTCTTTCATAACATTTTATAAAACTGATTTAAAGAAACGTTTTTTATCAATCTACTTTATATTTATAAATTTAAACACATAACTGTACAATAACTGTAAATATCTTCCGAACTGATTTATATTATGTTTTTGATGATTATACAACCTTCAATGACATTTTTTAAATATATTGCGTATTCCTTTAAGTACTAATTAAGACGAGCCAAGTCCGATGTCACCTAGTGGCTAAATAGAGGAACTAAAATATGAAAAAGTCAGACTTTGTTTTAATATAACTTCGAATATACATTCAAACAGTAGTCGATTCTTCATTAAATTTTGTTTGTTCTATAGATCGTTTGAAGCCGACAGATAATTTAATCATTGAGAAATCTTATTTTAAAAAAGCGTGTTCTGAAAAATGACTAATTTTTAACTTGTCAATTATTCTCATATTTTCCATAATCCTAAGATTATAAATCATACACCATTCGATTCAGAATTAAATTTGGCATTATATACTGCTAACAGCTTTTTGAAGACTTAACAAAGATCGATAATATAGATCATTGAAGTTGAGTTCATACACGAAAAGACAATCAAAAAGGGAATAGCTTCTGACGTTATTCCATTCAAATTCAGAGTTCTGTAATATCGCTCCTAAGTAATTAATCCAAGGAAATTTTACTGAAGATTGTGGAAAATTTACTCCTGAATCGAATGGTGTAAGATTTGTCAACATAAGAATGGAGTAAATATAAATCAAGCTACAATATTTGTGACAAGTCATTTCAAGTCTTATTTATGACTGCGTTCTTATACCCAACTTATACCTCAGTTATAATATCTTTCTTAGGTAACAAAACGAAAAAGTATATAGATATTTATTGCAATTTTCATTCTGAATCGTATGGTGTATGATTTATGCTCCTAGGATTACGAGAAATATGAAAATAATTGACAATTTTAAAACTTGTATATTTTTGGAAAACTTTTTTTAACGTCAGATTTCTCAATGATTGCACCATCTTTGGGCTTCATCGGATATATCAAAACAAACTACATTTAATGAAGAATCAATTACTGTTTGAATGAGAATTCTGCGATTTGTATTTTAGAAGTTATTTTAAAACAAAGTTTAAATATCACATTTTACTTCGACCATTTAGTCGCCACGTGTTTCCGTTGAATTTGAGACCTCTTAAGTTATTAGAAATTGGTCGAGGTATTATTACCTAAGGCGTTTATATGCGAATTTCCAAAACGTATTAAAAATTATGAATGAAACTAACTTAGTTTCTGATAGTTGTTTGGAGTAGTAGTAATAAACCGAAGATGATAATATAAGCATAATTTAAAACATTCTGTATATATAAAAAAGAGTTGAATTATATATTAGGAGATTAGCGAAACGTAAGACAATAATAACACAGCCTTATAATATTATGAACTACGAATAATTAATGCATAGCTGATAGTTGTACAACTATTCTACTCAAACAATTTTAACCAAAAAAAAAAATAAAAAATAAAAACGACAAACGCCAAAATAATGCATCCAAGCGAATTGAAATTGACATATTGACACAACTGACACATTGATATATAGGTACTTGTACATCTAGGACACAATTTGCAAATGCATAAATCGATAATAGCCCAGGCGAATTGTTCCAGTCATATGGGACGTTAATGCGTTTTACTTAACGAGATTACATATAGCATAGAGTATTATTGGTAGTAAATCGAATCGACATAGGACAGGATTGAGTGTAATGAGTAATAGGTCATTTAGATTTTAATTGTAAGCTGTAACATGTAAGAGTCATACGTTTGTGGAGGATCAATTCGTTTTTAATGTTTTTCCAGTATGTAAAATCGACTTTTATGACGGGAAATTTATAGGCGGAAATTATTTGGTTATATAGATGACCTTTTATAGCATTGATAAGTTTTATTAAGGGGAGTCTCTGGTCTTGACACCTCAGATTTGCATGAATATTGGAATACGTGTAGAATAAGACTAGAAACTAATTATACTCGGGCGAGATGGCATCGTTCAGACCGCCGATTTCGGCTTCGGGCTTCTATGCCTACCCTTGTCTGGCGAATATACCTAAAGGAGATGAATAAACTCGAAGAAACTACCTATTTCCTTTTAATACATGAGTCAGACAAAGGAAACAACGGAGCGACGCGACGCCGACGAGACGGTTTGAACGACGCCTTCAGCGTTGGCTTTGAAAAGGATTTTGAAAATTATAATTAAGGTCAACGCTTGTAGCAACTTTCATACAAATCTGAGTGTCGACTCTGGAGCTTCCCTTTGTCATTGAAATCTAGGCAAAACATAATTATTCAACGCTTGAGAGTCGTGTCGTCTGACTCGAGTAAAATTAGTTTCTAGTCTTATTCACACTTGTAGCAACTTTCATACAAATCTGAGTGTCGACCCCGGAGCTTCCCCTTGTGATTGAAATCTAAGCAAAAACTAATTATTCAACGCTTGAGAGTCGTGCCGTCTGGCTCGAGTACAATTAGTTTCTAGTCTTATTCGCACTTGTAGCAAATTTCATACAAATCTGAGTGTCGACTCCGGAGCTTCCCCTTGTCATTGAAATCTAGGCAAAACATAATTATTTTACGCTTGAGAGTCGGGTCGTTTGACTCGAGTAAAATTAGTTTCTAGTCTTATTCACACTTGTACCAACTTTCATACAAATTCGAGTGTCCTCTCCGGAGCTTCCCCTTGTTAGTGAAATCTCGGCAAAACATAATTATTCAATCTTGAGCATTTGCGAAATTATTCAATAGTTTAGAAATCATTTTCATCAATGAATTTCTCACATTTTTTTATGAATTGGACATTTATATTGGAATTCCATTTATCCACATATAATGAATTTTCTCAACCACACTCAATGTATTTGACAATTATATGTCACACATCTTGAGTGTTAATTGTTATTGGCCCACCAATAATTTATTGTTACTATAATATTGCATCACCTAACTGGTGAAAGGCGTGAACTCTCATTAAAATGAAAAGAAAAGATCTGTTAAACATAAGACTATATGTTAATCAATGTGGGCTGCCTATTCTAACGCCAATTTTCTTATTTTCGCATTATTTTCATTCGAAAAGTAAAAATAGGCAGTGAACTGAAAATTATCTTCTTCAAAATACTAAGAATAAGTTTCGAAGCTCTAAAACCCTGAAAAACAACGAAAATCAGCAAATAAACTATAGTTTTTTCAATCTATTCAAAACAAACTCACAGTTATTATTGTTAAGATTATTATTATTTTTCTTGCTGAAAATAAAAGAGAAAATCATAAAAAGAAAAATAGGAATAAATCTAAGCAGTCTCAAAGGTATTATTAATAAAAATAGGCACTTTTATTGACTGCCATGTTTTATTGAAGCATTCGTAACTGTAAAAAGAAGTTTTGGTGCTTTAAAACACTGAAAATACAACGAAAAACCACAAACAAATCAAATAGTACTAAAATATTTGATTGAATTTTTTTCAAAAACACACATAAATGTTACTGTAAAGATTACTATGATTACAAGAGCGTTATATAACTATATGACATTAAAAACAATTTAAAAACTCAAAAAAAAATGAATGTTGAAAACATTACGAACCCAATATCATAATTAGTGTCATCGTTGTGAAGAAACATACTTCTCATTACAGAGATCATTAGGCTATAAATCGTTTGAATACTTAAGTAAGAATACTTAATACATACTTCCAAAACATTCCAAAAAATGTACAAAGAAAGAAAAGAAAAAGAAATCGCTTGAAATGCAAAACTACTATGAAATTAATTATAAACCTTTCCAGTCATTAGAAATGTTAGAATATTGAAATGAAATTACACTCGACAAATTACTTGTAAACATAACCTAGTCAATGTACTTGAATGAAAACGTATGTTAATTAATATCGCAATTAAATGAAAGTAGTCAATGTAAAACCTATAACAGTATCACGTATTCTAACGTATTCCTACTTAAATTATTATATTATACAATGCAAACGTACATGTAGATTTTAATATTAATATGTAATAATTAATAATTACTATTTAATGTAATTCCAGAAACAAAATATTGACATTGTTGACTGTTAAATATATTTATGTTTGTTTTTGTTTACGTTGCAAATATTGTGATTAAGTTTGTATTATACATTTAAGATTGATTACTTATTATCTATTATTGTACTATGTATTTAATATCACTGGGTTATACTACATTGTTATTGAATGTTTGCACCGTGAAAAAACAGTGTATTGCAACAAAAATATTTATATTTGTAAGTGTTATCGAGATGGTTAAAATTGATGCATTAAATCAATATCAAAATGAAGATTATTTTGTTGTTCGAAAGACGAATTAGAGATTCCTGACCGCGGGCGAACCAGCAGCTACCTTGTGATACGTGGCGACGTCGATGAATAAAATTCTTGAAGGGATTAAAGTTTGATATTCAATTATTGCCATGTTGCCTACAATGGCTTGATGCGCAGGCACCCATGTCATGTGAAGCAACAATTTCTTGAGCACTTTCTTGCTGTCCCAAGTTACTCTTGATTTGCTCATCCCGAAGGGCCGTTAGAGCCGCTTCACAATCTGTCATGATATAGATGCGCTGTTACGCGGTAGTCGCGGTTTTTAAAACATTGATTTATTTCCCGTTGATTGCACACGACCAGACTTAACTGGATCTTTTTAAGCTAAGGCGTCGCACAGTGGTCCCGACCAATTGAGCTAGAATGTTGAAATTTTTAGAGTTTATTATTCATAATGTTACGCCTGATTGATGATAAACTCTGACAATTTCAACTTTCTAGCTCAATAGGAGCTAACCTATTTCTAATATAGTTATATTCTTGAAAATTTCAT
>JAODAC010078708.1:0-46177 GCA_027575185.1 Mimaenictus wilsoni | reverse complement strand
TTTTCATTATATGTTTTGAAATTTTACTTACAATGTTTTGATAACAATTTCATAGTGATTTCTTCCTAAAACTTATCTTTTATATTTCTTAAGGGAACAAAATAATTTTTAAAGGTTAAAAATTATGTATGGGGGCATAATTTTAGAAATGTTAAGGTGGAGCATGGCCTAAAAAAAGTTTGGGAAACACTGCCTTAAATCATGGCAAAAATAAACAGATTCGAGTTTGGGTACGTCACGGCCTGACGGCGACGGTGTGCTGACTGAATTTTTGAAAATGTGTAAAATTTACAAATTTCAGTATCGTTTTCGACTAAGAAATTATTATTTTCCTACATGATAGTGCTAGAAAAAAAAAAACAATTGATGTATAATATTCCCTGTTTTCAAATTAGTATATTGCACATCTCGCGTGGGATGCCCTTTCCTCGCTCGTACGAGTTGCAATTTCTCATGAGAAAACAGGAACTGTTGTATAATGTACATATTTCAGTATTGTTTTTTATTTTATTTTTTTGATTAAGAAATTATTATTTTCACACATAATAGTCGCAGAAAATGTATAATGTACAACATGCATGGAATGTCCTTTCCTCATTCATTTGAGTTACAGCAATTTCTCATACTCCTGAGGAAAGACTACTTATTTAAATACGTGAAATACATCAATTGTGTTTTACTTGTCATTTATTCCACTGAGCGTAAAGATGCGCAGACTATTAAGCATTACATGCACGAGGAGGTAATGAAGCTATCGACCAATAAAATTGACGACTTGAGTGTAATTCCACCACCAACCCAAACATAATGTGTTCAATTTGATAGTAAACACGACCGTAACGAGTTATTGCGTTGAGAATACGGTAAGGAAGGAGGTAATCAGGATTGATGTCATGAAATACATCGCTTTGGCTTCGGTCATAGGTACTTTAGGAAATTAAATTTTGATTGATTAGCAATAGATACACGCGGTAAAAATAAATAACATGCATGAACATGAGTTTCCACTTTTCTCGCTTTAGAAATGTAAGTTTTGATATTGACATAAACAAGAAATTTATTTTTGCATTTTCTATTCAACATCATCTTAACATACCGATGAAACTTGAAATAATAATTTTAATATTGCTTCTTTTTCCCGATAATTCAATGATAATTCAGGCCAGGGCGCAGGGACCGGGGGACACCCTCCATTAGAAACCCTTATTTTGTTGCTAGATAAACATGTATAGATAAAGTTACATTTTTTTGATTTTTGCTCCGTATTCGAAAAAAAATCTGCCGGCGTCAATGTACAGATACTTTTGATGATAGAATTGAGGAAATTTATCGATTTGATATCTATCAACAAAACGAATTATGTGTTAATTATCTGTTCCGTTCATTGTTTGCAGTCTAATTGTAAGCACTAAACAATAGTTCGAGACTTATCATCATTACTCATTCGCTCTTAGGGGGCCGTCACACTGTCGATCTTTGTCTGACGAGTATTCTTAAAAGGAGGTGCAGCAAGTCGAAGAAACAACCTATCCTCTTTTATTACATGAGTCAGACAAAGGAAACCACGGAGCGAAGAGACGCGACGCCGGCAGTCTGACGGATGCCTTAAGCCTGTAACTTCGAAGCAAAGTCTCTGTATTTTTTTTCATGGTAAAAAAGAAAAAAATCATTTTCAACGTGTGTACGCAAATCGATTCTGCTCATATATAATGCAGCTTTATTACAAAGCGTAGGCCACAACTGTTTACATTATTAAATATCAAACAGCGCGTTTTACCACTTATTTCATCCATCAATACGCTTATGATTTTATGTTTTCATTGCTAAATGTAGGGGAGACTTTCAGAAACAAAGAGAACTATAAATAAGGAGGAACGGCTGCAAACAAATGTCGGCACTTTTCACGGGCTAACTATTTGCGATTATTTCCGTCAACAGTATGTCATTCCTTCATATATTCCATATAAAAGACATAACAATAAGCATAATCATTTATATTTAACAACCCTTTAACATACAAAAAAGTTATGTTTATTAAGCGTGTGGCGGTTCAGACCACACATTAGCATGTATTAGATATTGTATTTATTCAAGGTTTTTTCCACTGTCTATTCTCTCAATTTCAACTCTGCAAATCTTTCAAACCTACACATCTGTTTCCAATCTTTGCATGTATTCCAAGCGCAGGTATATATCTTCTCTTCGATTTTCTATTGCGACATACAATATAAGCCAGCCATGATTACAAGTAAATGACGCATGAAAAGGTGTTATCTTTACACTGTACACATCGTTTCGTTCTTCATTTAGATCGGACAGTGTAGACTGAGTTAGTAAATATTTACATGCATGTATATTTTAGCAGGCCCAAACGAACTTTATCGATTAAAAGAAAATCTCAGCTAGAAATTTTGTCAATGTACTCCTATTTATATACATCTATTTGAATCCTGGAATTATTTTATTCTGAGGTATTGGAAATTTCGTTCGAAGTTGATATAGATACTAGTAATTGATCCAATTTATAGCACGGAATCGTATTTCATCACCTATTCCAACTTCTTGACCTCTCCACCCTTTTGTAATTCAATCGGACACATTTGCAATTATGATATAAATTCATAATGACTATCATGATGCATTTCTAAAAGGATCAGTCTACGTGAATTTTATATGTATATTGATTCAAATGCAACCTCCAGGCTTTGTACTTTACCCTTCTTTAATTCCCATGCTATCTCCCCCCCCCCACCTTTGAATGTCCTTCATGGCACGTCGAGTATGCATAACCAGACGTCCCGCTTTTCAACAATTTGCCCTGCGTCCTGAGTTGTTTCTAAAATGTCCCGACTACTGTTAAAATATCCTGCGGTCTGTTTGGAGTATCCAGAATCCTCTTTTGTTGATTCTTCAGACATCGACCTGAAATATCGTTATTTAACAATACCCCAAAATGTCTTGCGGAAAGCCAAAGAGTGTAATTAGACTAACTTAGGGTACTCACATCTACATCAGCGTGACCCGAGGTCCGACACCTTGAAGCAACGCTTCGGTGGTTCAGAGATGTCCAAGACCACCATAAAATATATTTATATACACGAGCACACTGACTCTACCACCGCGTAGCAGCTCCCCTTTGAAAAGGCCAAAAAACCTGCCCCATATACCGCTTTTCCCAGCATATCCAGGCATTGGTTACCCCATGACAAGACATGACAAGAGGTCACTGACTGGAACGGCAAAGGAGCCGTATCGTCATGTGTCTTCTGGGCGCTTTCCAATACGTATATACCATACTGCCACTTCTGCAACCATATCTAAACAACATCTATATGGTCAATTACTATAATAGTACCAATACTGCAAATTTACTTCTGAAACAAAGATTTGGAAACCAATAGGTTTAGTTGACTATAATAATATAATAATATAATAATAATATGAAAGGTGTTGATCGTGCAGATCAATTCCTTTCATATTTTCTATGGTTCGACGCACCAAGAAACGTTAACGTAAAAGTTAACGTATTTAAGGTTCACAAAAATTTAAGCCCTGGGTCAAAATTAAAATACAAACAATTTTTGTAGGAAACCGCTATATAATGTATCAATAATAATGGTTAACAAGATATGGAGGAATATCCAACAGATAAAGTGGGACCTTACCCACGAAATTATGATCCTCCTCAACGACTGCAAAATATGCAAAATCGAAACAGGTGGCTTAAAAGCTAATCCATAGAGATAATGTCGAATTTGCTCAACAC
Source organism: Mimaenictus wilsoni (assembly GCA_027575185.1). NCBI lineage: Eukaryota > Metazoa > Arthropoda > Insecta > Coleoptera > Staphylinidae > Mimaenictus > Mimaenictus wilsoni. The sequence goes on along the minus strand of JAODAC010078708.1, from coordinate 42,411 downwards.
AGAAGAAAAAGAGTTTGACCTACTTTATGTGCCAGTATTTATGTGGCAGTGTCCATAAAACAGATTACTTTGTTCAAATATCATACACTACGAAATTGTAAAACTTAAATTGTTCTTTCACTACATATTTTATTCTCCTCTACTAGAAACCAGATTTCATACATGATTGGTATTGTTAATTAGTTTCGCGTTTTGGAAATAAATCAATTAATCTTTTATTTTATCAGCATTTTTCGTGTATATTTTCACGTATTTTGTGTTACATTTATTGTAGCTGTTATTTGTTTTTACACTGATAAGGCTTAAACATTTTATGGTTTGACCCATTTAAACCACTCCTTTCCATCAGCGTCACGTACTGCGGACGCCTGAAATCGGTCCCGCTACGAGCTCTAGTCGGCAGCTTCACAGTTCCCGCCTAAAGTGTGCTTAAACATCTTTAAATCGTGTTCATAGTACAATTCGATTGTTAAATACTGCATTTTACTATATATTTGAATCAAATATATTTATGAAGGTTGATGATTTCCCTTCTAGGATTTTTTAAATAAAAGTTCGTATATTAATCGTAATCGATTAAATTGAATTAAAACGGTATGGAAGTGAAGTTAACCTAGGATAAGTTTTCTAGTGAATCTTGTATGAAAGGTGAATAATTCCCCTTCAGCTTTTCTTCTTATTTTGGTGCATTTAACGCAACTTAATTGTTTATGTTATAATAACGGTTATGTTATAACCGTTATGTTATAATAACCGTTATGTTATAATAAAGATGCATTCGGATAAGTTGTTGTTTTGGAATCACTGACTTAGGTACTTCTTTTCAAAATCACGTCCAGTTTCAACCACAAATATCCGAGAGCATGGCCGAGAGAAATTTAACGCAAATTTTACTGATATCTTTACTTAATCGTAAGTATTAAGATTTGGTAACCCTAACAGTTTGGTGTTACATTGGTTGCCTATACTATTCCAACAATTTTCAATCCTTCCAATCCAGTTTCCAGTTATTCAGTTGTTTTTGTTATTTCATGTCTACCTGAAAGAATTGCACACGATAACCTGTTTGAAAATAATAATCCACAACTAAAACGTTTGCCACGATAATGCCATAACGATTAATCTACGGAAGAGCAGCAGAATATGTGCAAAAACTCCGAACTGTTAACATTCTTCGCATATTCTTCGGCTGCCTCAAAGAGTTTGAGGTTAGTCTGACGATATCAGAAGGATCAACAGATACCTTGCCAATTTTTGAACGCTCTAGCCAAGATGCCGCATGGTAACAAGAAGACGTACATGATGCAGAAATGCACCGGCACGATTCCAAAAGTGAAACAACGTAATAACAACAACGCCAGTAGTGCCGGCGTCGATCGACGCAGCAACCTGGTATCCAACAACCTTGTACGTATTTTAAATTTAGCGCACTATGAAGCGCGGTTGAGTTTCATTCAAATCAGCGTGCTGAGATAGGTTTCCGACAAGTGCCTAAAAATATCACCACCTTACTGTATTTATACATTATGAGCACATTCGTTTGCAGCTGCGTTGTTGTTTTAGGGCAATGAATTGAAGGTTGCTGAGGCAAATAGAGGCAATCGCAACAGGAATCAGAATCGAAACCTACATGTCTATCACATCATGGATGTCCAGGAAAATGGAATAATCAATGGCATATTCTCCTGTAAGTTTTCTTAAGTTTATCCCTCTTGAATCTCATTTCTTGATTACATTTAGCAAATGGCACGGTTGCATCAAATGACACCAATACAATTTCAAGAAGGAACTCATCGGGACTGAGCAAATGTGACAATGTTACAAAATATCCGGATAAGAAACAGATAGAAACTAAACTAAGTCAAATACAGGAGTATCTTCAAGTTGCCACTGCAATGAAAACGAATATGAAGAAAACAGATGAACAGGTATGCTACACATAGAATTTTAGCAAATTATTACAATAATTAACTTTGCAACAAGGTTCAAAGCATTTCAATTCAATCGTTAGAACGAAATGATGAGCCCTTGGATGATGAACAGTTAGATTTAATTATTAAAGATCTGACTGATAGTGCAAACAAATTGCAGACAATTTTAGCAGATATTGAAGGCAATGAAAAGTCTAAACAGGTGATAAGTGTGTTACTAACATATGTCATTCATTTTAAAGTTTTCAATTGATTTTTGTATCATTTTAAGATGATCATCACGAAATTTTGTAATTTATTCAAAAAGTAAGGTGACTTCAAATTTTGCGAGCAACGTACATATTACATTATTACATACATTATTGTTGTGTTGTGCACACGTTTCAAACATATAGTTTCAGCTATATATTATTTTTAGTTTGTTTGTAAGGAGTATAATGGTGGGAAGCTTTTTGGGTCCTTAACGAATTTTGCAATCGAAAGAATGGACTCAAAAAATTGAATTAAATTTTATATAGAAATGAAATTAAGTGTGGCAACCATAAAATAATGCTATTGGCATACGGAGACACTGTCTTGATTAACAAATAGGTATAGATTAGTACAAACTCTTCAAATATTGCTGCGAGGATACCAATAACGAGCATGTTAACTAGAAATTAAATCGTTCAAATAGTAAATAAAATTGTTCTGGAACGCCGAATCACTATGAAAGAAGTTACTGAAGTTGTTGGCACATTGATTCGCACCGTTTGGACATGAAACCTGCGTAGTTTATACTTAAGCTGTTTAATTTGGGCATTGGAACAGTCGCATGATAATCGAAATTTTGTAAATACCATAATCATGCTTCCACCACATTATTAGAGACCATGGCTTGGAAATTGGGATTGGAAAACACGTTGGCCTAAGTGTATTGTATCTGAGGGCAATTACTTTGAATGAGAACATAAGTATATAAAAATACAAAGTCACCTTACTTTTTGAACGTACCTCATTTACCCCTCATAACAGAGCCTTTTAATGTTTTTTTTGTTGCATTTTGTGGGTTTAACAATTATTTTGAAATTGTACGCATTCGTACCCTCGTAAATGTTTTGCTGTAGTTTTCAGATGTTTCTGAACATACCGACTCCGAAGCAATCAGACAGAATAAAAACGATCTCCAACGTAAGGTGGATGTGGCAACACGCGATTTACAGATGCTGAAAGAGCAGGAAAATTATCTTTTGCAATTGCAACTCAACGCCGAGAAACAACTTCGTGAAGCGAGGTTCGCCCAGGCTAAATTAGCGAAATCTGCGAGGAACACAAACTCGGAGGCGGAATGGTTCAATGATTCAGACTCACTCTCTATCTCTGGTGCTTCAAGTGGTCGAAATATCGACTTTCGTGACCTGGAGGATCGCATAAAATCTTTCAACATTGATGATGCAAAAGGGCCCAATGCAGAGCAGTTCCAAGGACAGATCGACCACCTACAAAATCATATTCAACAAATGCGCGAAGGTAACGATAATCGGGCGCAGTTAATCCAGATTTTGGACAGTCGCGATGCACAGTTGCAAGCTCAACACAATTCACTACAAGGGAAACTGCAGGAATTGCAAAATAAAAAGCATCAAGTAGATCAACTAGTCGTTCAATTGCAGACGATGAGCCATAACGAAGAGTCTGAAGAAGACGATATGGGTTGTCATGTTAAGAAGATTGTTAATATGAAAGAACAATTGACCAAGCTGAAAGATATGCTTAATTTGGTCCAGGATACAGAAGATTCTATAGGAGGGTATGCGCAAAATGCAGAAATTGAAGAGAATGTCAATCGTCTTATTGCGAAGACTGATAATCTTATGCAACAAAATCGAATTGCACGTGTGGAGAACATCGAAGGAGGATCCTCACGGAATTATCCTTCTTCGAATGAAAGGAGAGTTAAGGAAAAGCAGGTAAATAAGCAATCGATGACTGCCAATGAAAAGGAACGTATTAAACTGCAAGCTGAGTTAAGAGCTAAGAAGAGTGAATTGGAAGAATTAATGTGCAAACACAAAGGTAATATCGCTTCTTTCTTATATCCGTAAAAATATATTTTTGGAGAGAAAAATTACGAGCTATATTTTAAAATTTTTAAAAAGAATCGATACTGCAATCCATGGATTAGCGCGGTCAAAAGGATTTACCCCACAAATCAAAGTTATCGATCAATGCGTATAATAATCAATTCTAAAATTACTTTTGTTAGTTATACCTATGTATATTTTAATCTTCACTACAAACTTGCTTTAAAAAATTCAAATAATCGGGGAATGTAAGTACATGAAATAATATAGTTCTGGTTGTCAACTGACAAAGAGGAAGGCAAAATTGGAGAGCAGGTGTAGAAAAAAAGAATTGTAGTTTAAAACTTGTAGTTTTAAACTGGGTTCGAAGCTTGAGATCACCATTTTTTGGGCCTAGTCAATATTTCCTAAGTAATGTAATCTCCCCCCGTTTATAACATGGATTATTAATATTGTTGTCTATCTGAAGTTAAGCATTGAGTGACTTTCTTTAAACTGTCAATGAATAACAATGAAATAAAATCAAATATGAAAATATTTCATCGCCAAATAAAATAAAGAAGTTCCTTAGTTTTTAGAAGTTTTGTAGTTTTCAAATTATTGAGTTTTTAATACATATTTTCTATTTCATTTGCCACCAATTTTGTCGAAAAAAAATCATTTTAGTAAAACTCTGGCTCGGTATTGGGGATAAAATGAAGTTTGTCAAATCCGGAAAAAATTACCTTGCATGAAAGAACTAACGAAGAAAAAACTGAACACACCTAGAAAAAAATTATATCTGAGATAATGTGATAATTTCAGCTGCTAACTCAAACCTAAACCATGACATCAACAGCGAAAAGAACTCTGAATTAGGCGCTTGTGGCAATACAAACTTTGATAATACCACAAACGCCTGGTATCCTATCGATTCGAATCTCTTCAATACACGTATAGACCAGGAAGCATCTAGTGAAAGGTAACATCATTTGGAGGTGCAGATGACTTTATTGGGAAATGATACATGATATACTTTAGCGACGACTGTCCAGAGGAGGATCCGCACGAGTTCTCGGTGAACTCATCCGGCGAGCTAAACACCGCCACCGTTCAGCCGATGCCAGTTTTCAATTACCCGACGACGAACTACATCCGGAAGCAGTCTCAGGAGGCGCCCAGTCCACGCGTGGACTTGCCGCACGAGTATACTCCCCATACGGCATGCAGTCCGGCGAGGGCGGTGCGCAGCGTGACGCCCATATTCACCGGCGAGAGTGCCTCCAATCGAAGTCAGGTAATCTCATTTAAATTTTGCTCCAGGTTGAATTTGTCGCAATCACGTGGTGCTCGCTTTGTGAAATGGCTGGGAAGGGCTCGAGGGTGGTATCAGGTGTTCCAATTGGAATTTTCGTGATGGAGGCGCGATACTTCAACGCGAAGTTTGTCTTATCTTCATTATTTACAATCATTTTGGGAGGGAGCTGTTAACGTAAATTTCAATAATACAAATGATGAGATGTCTGCGTATATTGTTATAGATACAAAAACAATTGGAGCTGATCAAAACCGTCTGCGATTCCATGTTAGAGTCTAATGCTGAGGCGAACGAACAAACGGTGCCGGTACGAGTGCGAAATAATTTGACGCCGTCGCCAATTTACTCCGAACCAAGACGTAGCTCTCCACGTCAGAATATTCGACCAGCAAGTTCGACAAATGCGCTGAATGTTGTCAATTATCCAGAACAACCTCAGCAGTTAACACCTAACTGCTCGCCTAACGACACAGCGGCCTATAATAATTGGTTGACGACTAACTCGCTACAAACGCAAGCGTTTATCTTGAATACGTTGAATCAGTGTTGTCAGATGTTGTGGCATCAACAGAAAGAGTTATCGACTTTGAGGAACACCGTGAACGTGGTAAGTCACTCTTCTTTTTGTTATATAATATCGATACCATAAGTCAAGAAACTAGACTTTTTATACGTATACTTTTTTGGAATGTTAATTTATATTGATTCTTACTAAATATTGTAATTAACATTTCGGATGAACTCTGACAATCACAAAACACAGTTGTAATTTATTTTTACGTACAATGCACGTTTCGGCTATCGCCATCATCAGCTAACCCGTCAAAGAATTACATGATATATTCAAATTTTATTGAAAAATATTCCGCGGTCATGAGAAAATAGTTTGTCGTTTAGCAGTTCTTGGGCGTTATCATTTATTGTTCGTTTAATAAAGATTGTCTCCAACACATTCAGTTGTTGGTCCTTGCTCCCAGATGTAACCTGGGGTTAATACGATGCCGATTACGTAAAGTAGCGCCTTATGCTGTGCCCAGTGATCGGAACTGAACGGCTTAAATTTAAAGTTTATATCCAATAATGGTTTTCAAAATATGGTAAACTCAATCCAAGTGTAAATCAGGGCGTATAAAGTAAACAAATTTGACCTTTATTTGCTCGACGAAAATAAACTTGGCGGGTGGTAAAGTGCAGGGATTTGTGGCGCCGGCGTCAAGCGGAAAGAAATACGAATTGTGCGAATGGCAACGTGTTAATAAATGATCGGTTAGCGTTGAGCATTCCCCTGAGACGGTATGATAGTAGTTGGGTGAATGAGCTATCAAATATGTAAATTCAACTTCACACTAAATTGACAAAAAGTTAATTTGAAGCACCGGTCGCGTTTCCGGGGGGAACGTGGCGCAATTGGTAGCGCATTAGACTGGTGTTGCAAAGGACGCCGCCGGTTCGAACCCGGTCAGGAGCTTCAATTTTTCTCTTTCCGCCTTAAATTTCAAATAATTCAAATAAATAATTTCTTTGGAAATTCGTTAATTGTGCTAAATGATTACATGTTCTTTGATTTGTCAATGCTGCTCTGGGGTAGTTCAAACAAGACCGACCAAAGACGACACAAAATTAAATTCTCCAAATTTTATCGCGATTATTACAATTTATTAATTTATAAATTGACTTCGGGAAATTTGAATTTAAGGTTGCAAAGACGTGGGTGTTTTTATTATAAATTCCAGCACGAATGCCCTGGCGTCTTCCGTTATTTTTAATTTTGTCGGTTAGTGTGCCTAAGCAGGGAATTTTCAGGTATTATCTTTATTTTCTCATCGATTTTTTTGTTGATAGAGGAGTAGAAATTAACTTATAGAAATGCCAAAATTAAAAATGAGATTAAATTATGTTTTGTGATTGTGAGTTCTTCTAATTACTGGCTGACTATTCATTAGGCCTAGGGGCCCTGGCATAGAGACAGGAGGGTGAACTTGGGACAAATTAAAATAACAATCCGAACAAAGTCGCCTTTTTGAGATCTACTTATCGATATCGTTTTTCATATTTCGATACCTGTAAAGTAATAAAAAATTGACCTAATGTGTCTATTATATTGTATTTTTTACTGTGAAAGATGCAAGATCGTTTTGGCAATATCTATCACGATGAAACCACTCCGATGTGTATGCAATCGAATCCATGCCTCTACCAACAAAATCTTCCGGCCAACTACTTGCCGAACAATTATCGCCAACCCATGAAGACAAATCAAATGGCTGGTCAACATCCCAACGTCAACTCTGGTTCCATGCCGAATCTCAATGGGCATTGTGCGCATGTTGCGTCGAACAACACCACTAACATGGAGCATGCTTTCTGCAATAACATGATGCCCAATAACAGCCCTAGCGCGCCGGTGCACCAACACCAGAACGTAATCGGCGAGCACCAGCTGAACACTAATCACATTCACGCAAATCCAAACCTACCGGCTCCCATTTGGAACGGGCAGGCGCTGAATAATCAGGTGGCGCCTGGCAATCGTGCCAACAACTATTGGGACAATTTTCGTAGGTAAGCTACCCACAAACTGACAGCGAATCAGCAAATAATTATAAATTTGAGTTATAAATATAGATAAATGTAATGCCACGAATGAAATTTAGGTAAAAACCACTGTGTGATTTTGAATGTCATTTTCTTTTTTATTTTTGCCTTTTTTACATGTAGCTTTTTTTATTTTGTTTTGCGCGTGCTTTAAAATTTACGTCACTATTTTGCTATAAGGTTAGTTAATGCTACTTGGAAACGTTTTCAAACCTGAAAATGTGTTTTTCGCAGTTATTCTCGTCAAAACTTGTTTTCGACAAAGAGCAACGATGGTACACAGAATTTATTTAATGAGAGGTCGAATCAATCTTCGGAGAGACATCGTTCAGGTAATCAGGAAGTGGTATCGACGAGTTCTTCTGCGGGGGTGATAAGTTCTATGATTGGAAAAACAAATAGTAACTTGAACGAAGCAATGGGGAGCGCTTCGATGTCTGCTGAAAATTCCCCACGACGCATTTCCGTACCCAAAAGGCGTGTGGTCAACACATCGTCACTCTCTGAGAGACCGACGTCGATGGAAAGACAGAGTAAAGCGGCGAATAATGAAGGTGCATTCTCGTTACCACGCATAGATTCGGCATTTTCGATACATACTGATGATGGGGCAAGTAATCGAAATACCAGGAAAGACTGGTCTATGGGGGAAACAATCTCACAAAAAAGTAAACTCTTTGAGGATTTGCGTGAAAACGTCTACAAGGAGGTCGCTTCTTTAATATCTGCAAATGAAGATCGTCCACATTTTCTTATACAACTCTTTCAAGATTTACAACTAGTTAGTTCAGATCCTTTGAGGCGGAATGTACTCCAAAGTGTGCAAGCCTTGATTACTAGTTCATTGACGAATTCTACAAATACTGGTAATTCTTCTAGACAGGTAATAAATAATTCTTCTAGGCTACAGTAAACAAGGTGTTTCTAAAAAGTTCGGTGAATTGTCCGCAACGACTGCTCACAGAGGCAGAGACCGCCCATATCATGCTCTCCCATGGCACCAAGCAGCCTTCAAGCGAATGCGCATAACACATTTCAGATGTCTGACCATTCTCCGAACTTTCTTGACGCACTACGTACACTCTCGATTCACACTTTAACACTCCTTTAAACTCCTTTTAAAAGATAAGACCTGGATAGGGCGTCGTCTTACAAGCATTGTTTAAAGGCCTATTCTACACGTCTACCAAATTTCATTCGAATCCAAGGTGCCCCCCCCCCCCGCGCCCTTGTCAGACGATTACTAATTATTCGTTTCTTTCTTAGCATCAAAATGACATCGAACAATCACGACAAACCGAAAACTATTCTTCAGAAGTTGCTGGTGCAAATTACGAGCTGCTGCCCCATGATCAATCCGTAACAACAAGCGAAGGTAATATGAGCGACATGACTGCCGACGCACAAAACGATCGACAACGCTCGCCGATTATGTGGCCCGTTATGGCAAAGCATGGCATGGGGTTATTCAACGAACCAAATAGCCAGGAATTTCACGAGTCGATTTCATCGTATATCAGTCTACACCAAGATGATGCCGGCTACATGGACATGCAGATCGGCGAAGAGGAGATTATGCGGTTGCAGATCCTCGAGCAGAACGGTGATCTCGCCGAAGCCGATCAAAGTTGTGCGGCCGAGGAGGACGACGAAGGTGCCGTTGGTGGTTTGCTGAACTTGTTGGAGAGAAGTACTAGTAGTAATGCCGGCCAGGTAATATAATAAATAATATGAGAAAAAAAATTATAAAAGAAACTACTTTTTGTAGATACATATGGGCGAAGAACTCAACCTAGAAACAGAGGTGAGACAGAACCGATTCATTTCATAAATAATGAGCAATCGTTCTTTTAAACATTTATAATTATTAATAGTACAACCTATCAATTCTAACAAATCAATTTCTTGCTCATTATTTATATTCGGGTCAATTTTAATTAATTAAGCATTTATGCTTGATTCTTGATTTTGGTCTAGGATGAAGGTGAACAAGGTTTAGATCAAGTGCCAATCAGACTCAACAATCCTTCTTCAATAGGATGCTCGCCAAAATCCCATTAAATTGTTGCATTTTAAAAATATTTGTTCTTTCAAATACTAAAAAACAATTACTCAAAATTGTAGATACGTACATGACATATATAACTTTAGATATTTATTTTAAACACTTTAAGTATTCACATAAATAAATCGACGAACATTGTTGTAATAATTTGATTGAGAAGATGAATTCACAAATTATTTCGAAAAAAGAGAGATTATATCATTAAACTAATGAAACTAAGGTAACTAAATCATCTACAGATGCATCCTGCCCATTAACTATGGTTGCCATGTTTTAACTAGAAACAAAATGGCGCCGGCACCATTTCGCATAGAATTATTCATCTGGTAACAATACTAAATGTAGCTAGTATTACGAATGAAACACATTTGCATCTGTTATAGGATGCCTGCCTACTTATATACTAATTGTAAGAGAAACTATTTGTACGTGAAAAAGTGCAATCAAATTTCGTGCCCTTGCCAGTGATATGCAGTACTGCCATGTGTGAGCATCAGCAGCGCCTCGGTGTGGGCAGCGTCTTCGCGTTGCTTTGGCTTGACGTATTCCATTGGAATCGGTAACTGAATGCTGGTGTTACACCTACGCGCTGTTGCAGCTGTAGGTAAGTAAAATTGAACATTTGACGTTAGTTCGCATCCTGGTTTGACATTTCGAAGAAAATATATTGCTAAAAGTCGAGCAGAGCGACGTTGAAATGTTTTTGTTGTATGTTTGGCGGAAAGTTTTGAAAGTTGATTAGATTCTACACATAATGGCCCATCATGCAGCGAGGCATGTCGGGCATATTGTGAGTTGGTTGTCGCTGGTGGGTTTGGATTTTCGCCATCGCCGATTGCTCGGTAGGAAGGTAGAATGGCGGATCTGAAAGTAACAGTTTCGCTTACTTGGTGGGAGACATTTTCCAAGCACAATGTGATTAATACTAACCCAAGCAGCGATATGTTTCGAATAGCATCTACCACAAAATAAATCAATGCATTTTTTTAAATGGTTAAGAATTCAATTCAATTTCATTATATAGATTTTTTGGTTTATACAAAAAGTATGCATGCACTACACTAACAAGTAGTAGATATTTTGCGTTAATTATTCAGACATAATCATTTGTCACGATCTGAGTGCACATAACCTGTGTAATAATTTAGGTTATCTAATATTGTTATTTCACTTTCTTTAGTTTTGAAATTAACTAATTGCAATTTACATCAAGCATTTTGCATATTAATTGTGACAAAAATAGATTATTCGAACATTTGTGCCCCTTTAAGGCAGCAGGGATTAACACCTGTTTCATCCCTTCCCTCTTTTATGAACATGTTTTGCCCCCTCCATCTAAATATTTTTCCTTTCTGTATTTTTTTTTCTGATCATTACACAAAAGTACACCTGCAGTGTGAAGAATGGGGGGTTAAGGTAACCTATTTACACTACTGAATCTCGGCCCGATAGGAGGCAAAACTTTCCTATTTCAATACCAAAAAGTATCTATATTTTGAAAACCAGAATTTTACATTTTGACCCGCCCAGACTTTCTTGGAACTGGCTAGTAGGGAAGGGCGGCGTGACAAAACACTAATTTTTAACTGCGATGCGGACTCAAAACGATTGGTGGAGGGGGGTGTCAATTGTTTGCGTTAAAAATAAACTTTTCACTTTTAATTATGATAAAACTGATTTGAAGATTTTAGCTCAACCTATTCTGCGACAACATAACCTATTTGCTATTATTTTGTGGTAGAATATACTCGTAACCCAAACAAACAAATTTACGTTTTTTAATTAACTCCCCTCTCCAAAGAAACAAAAAGGCGATTATTTTTATCTTCCTTACATTTATGACCCGGCCATATCATTCTCTTTCTCTATGAGCGACAAGCGTGTGCGGAAAGCAGATAAGGAAAAAGTGAAAGGATAAAGCGCGTTATCTATATATACCAAGACTGCTAATTGATTTCCTCTGCCGTTTTAGGGTGCATTGAAAACTTGATATAAGCAAGATGCGATTAATGTTAAATAAGACAATACGCAAATAACGTTTACCTGCGTCCTCCCGCCGGCATCGTTTCGCATGTTTAAAGCTGTCGATGTCGCAATCATAATTAATCCGCTTTCTAGTCGGCGGTTGCGACGCCTTCTGGTCGTGGCAATCGTCGATTTCAATCAGATTGTTGTATTCGATGTCCATGCTGTTCGTCTCCATGTGCACGTCTGGGTAAGGTGCGTGCTGACCGCCGCACACCGATTGATTGAGTGGATTGAGAACCTTCGCCGGGTGATAACTACCACAATATGCGCTGTCAATCGCGTTGTTCGTCATGCATCTGCCGGTGATATCATTCATTGGGTCCTTGACTATCGGGATGAAATAGTTGATTGCATCCTTCATTATATTCTGCGGCTGTTTGCAATTATTGCAATGGTAACTGTTTGATACTCGAATTGCGCTTGGATCAGCCAGAGCGGTGGTTGAAGTGCAGAAGGCGGGCGAAACGCGACTGTTTGTGTTTGGTTTTGGACGCGTTTCAAGCTGACGCGCGCGCGTTTGGATTGTGGTCTGTGAGGGGATCACAGATTATTATGAGTGGGACTATGGTGCTGTTTTCGAATTGACGCGTTTTCCTGCTTATAATTTATTGGTTTTCGTTTTTAAATAGGAATTATATTATCGTAATAACTTTTACTGAACTCTTGCTATCATTCTAAGGCATTCCTATTGATTCACCTTCTATAGTAAACAATTTTCAACTTTTGATGAGTCTTCTTGACGAGCTTATGTGTAATTTTCCACTGCTTGTGTGATTTCAAATAAAAATAGAACTGATTCACTTGATGAGTCAAGGAAAAAATTCATTATTAAAGAAAATGAAATACTACAAGCAAAGTATAAGCAACAATTTGACTTGAGGTGGTCAAGATGAGGGAAAAACACATACGAATTTTTAGTCTGCCTATTGTTAGAACTGAAGCAAAAACTGAATATTTAAGTTAAAACTGAACATTTCAGTAGCACTCATGATAAATTGAGAAATTTAAGTTCATAGATAAATTATTTCAGGAAAGACCTGAAAATACTTTCTAAAACACGAAAACAGTATTTGTTGAATGTAGTTCTTCACAATTTTGATTGTTAATGTATAAATCATAACCTAATGTTTATATTTCCACCTATTAGTATTTATTAGTATTAATTATATATTAGTAAAAGCTGAAAAGTTGTCAGGCCCTTTAGTTTACATAACTGATGTAATGTAAATTGACATGTATTGTTCGGAACCTGCCTAATGCGGAAATGGAAGATATCTCAATCGGCAGGATTCTTTGTTTTAATAAAAGCCGATGTATATTGGGTTGCCTACTTAAATTTTTATATTTACTACAGACGTATGGTAAATGCGCATGCGCATCATTCATTTAACGATTCGTTTGTATATCGAATTGAATCGTATAATGTGAGGTTAAGTTTGAGTGGTGCTGGGCATCATCACCGTTGCAGAAGCCGTGGAAAAGCCATGGATTTCCAAAACCGCGCTGGCGGTAAAACCGGCGGCGGTGGTGTCGCTTCGTGGTCGGAGAGCAATCGGGATCGACGAGAGCGATTGCGGCAACTTGCTTTGGAAACCATCGATTTGCAGAAGGACCCCTATTTTATGAAAAATCATTTGGGTTCCTACGAGTGTAAACTGTGTCTAACTTTGCACAATAACGAGGGTAGCTATTTGGCGCATACCCAGGGCAAGAAACATCAGGCAAACTTGGCACGACGCGCTGCTAAAGAGGCAAAAGATGCTCCTACTCTACTCGCTCCAGAAAAGCCTCGCGTTGAGCCTAAGAAATTTATCAAGATTGGTCGTCCCGGTTACAGGGTGACTAAACAACGCGATCCCGAAAATGGACAACAGAGTTTACTGTTTCAAATTGACTATCCAGGTATTTTAAAACGTTTTATGCAATAAAGAAATACGTGGTGGTAATTAGGGACGTCAAAAACGTATCGGAATCAAAAAGTGTGCTCATAATTATAAAGGTGTTTTTCATTTGATTACTTGGAGCAGACATTATAACCTATGAAAGCTGAGTCTAATAACGGCGATGATTTCACTGCCAGAAAAATGACTTGAAATTACTTCTGAAATTTCATTTTTATTTATATTTACCTTCCTCCCATATATACAAACCATATATCATTCGAGTCAAAATGAAATTTGTAAACTGTGACAAATTGCAACATTTTTCAGATAACCTGTTTAGAAATCATGATATATAGAAATCATATATATGATTGAAGTTTACTCTAATAACGACAACATTGTCAATCTCAAAAATGACTTTTCTAAACATTACATTTTCATTCACGTTTCCATTATTTCTGGAAGTATAAATCAAGCACCCATCGATCCAGAGTGAAAATTGCTTTAAACTCCTGGGACAGTTTTCGTTTGATTATTTAGAACGATATATTGGAACTAATACAAGTTCAGTCCAATAACGGCGACATTTTCGGTGTCAAAAAATGACTTGAAATTACTTCAATATTACATTTTTATTTATATTTACCATCTTCCTATGTTCACAAATCATTCACCATTCTATTCAGAATGGAATTTTCCACTATCTCGCATTGCCGATCACAAAAATCTTCTATTTGATTGTTCTAAACATTTCATTTTTATTCACATTTCCCTTATTTCTAGAAATATAAATCATACACCAATCGATTCAGTGTTAATTTCTATAAACTCCTGGGACATTTTATCATTTGATTACTTAGCGGTGCACTATCTATAGAAAGAGATTTTCCGCTTTCCCAGATTAAATGTTATTGGTTCTAGAAGTTGCTTACATTTATGAAGACATTCAGAAGGATTTGGAATCCTAATGGAGGTATAAAATGGAAGTAATTTAATTCAGTTTCTCTATCTTCCCCATTTAGGTAAAACCCCGAAATTTAGAATCTTCCCGAGCAGTTTTATAAAACTTTTATTAGGTTAATTTTTCAAGAATCTCGTTAATTGAATTTGCAGTCTGGAGGCAGATCACAAAATATTCGAGTAATAATGGACATATTCACATAGCAGTATAACAAGTACGTTGTTATTAACTTACCTGAACTTCTATCAATTGTCATAGTGTTAAAATAGTTTTGCATTGATAGATAGATAGCATTGTTTGCCACCAGAAATTTTTCTAGTACTGAGGCACCCAACTCAATTATATCGTTAGATAAATCTGAGTGAAAATGTCGTTTCTGTTATTGCCTTCTATTTTATTATGTATTAACGTATCAAATAGAACTTAACTCTGTGGGGAATGTATTCCCTCCAAATTTATGTCACACACACAATGTTGAACACTTGAAGAACATTCTTTCCTAACTCTAACTGATAGAATTGAGATTCTTGAGGTATTGGAGTTGGGTTGTTATCGTAGGTTTAGAAACAGTATGCGGATTTAGGTTTTAGGATTAAGTATGAGCCAAGGATGTCCGCTAGGCCTCCTGCTAATAACAATTCTGTAAACATGACGTTGAATAAACTTAGTTTCAACTAATGTGGTGTAAAATTACTGCTAAACTCTTTTTCAGTTAGACTTGCATTTCATAATTATGAGCACAAGTATCGATACTTCCATTCGATACCTAACAATGCAAGTATCAATATATTGATAAGTTTCTATAATTTCCAATTTATATTCTGAAAATTTTAAAAGAATACCAGAAGACTTTTTCTTACACATTTATCTTAACTTTACAGAAATACAAGACAACGTATATCCAAGACACAGATTTATGTCTGCTTATGAGCAAAAGCAGGAACCACCAGACAGAAAATGGCAGTACCTTCTTTTCGCCGCGGAACCGTATGAGACCATAGCGTTTAAGGTGCCAAGTCGTGAAGTGGAGAAAACTGACACGAAATTCTGGACACATTGGAACAAGGATACTAAGCAGTTCTTTCTACAGTTCGCATTCAAGAATGAGTCGCGTAAACCAGGAGCCATCATTAATCGACCCAATATCATCGGCATTCCCGGACCACCAATGCTTCCAGTGCCGCCACCACCAAGACCTCCGATCTTCAATCCAATGCCACCACCACCACCATTAATGGGTGTCATGCCCGTTCCGCCTCCTCAATAGACTACGTGTATTTTACAAATAATGATTAAAACTAAATCGCACCGATCATTATAGCTCATTCATAATCCATTTGTAATGATATTCAATCGACGTGTAAATATCCGGCCTTCCTCTTGCACATGGTTTACCCCAGGAGACAATTCCAACTTGTCGATATTCCTGATCAACTAACGGACCCCCAGAGTCACCTTTACATGTTCCTTCATCAATGATTGGGGCAGTACAGATGTTACCATGGCCCAACTTGTGTTTGCCTTTCTTCATCAAAAGTTTGCATGCTTTTAATTTTAAGTTGCGTACATTGACCCATTGCAAAGTTTGAGAGGAGTTACTATGTCTTGATGTGTGACCCCAACCACTAACTGTTAATTTTTCATCGGGTTCCACCTTTTCGGGACGCAATCGTATCAAATTGGTTGTTTCATCAAAATATATAGTTGAATCCAAAGTGATTATAGCAATATCATTGGATAAGGAAGGTGCATCAAACATCGGATGTACAATGTAAGTTTTAATTGTAAAGGTTTGGGTATTGAGATTTTCTGTTGCGTTGAGATTTGTTATACCAGCGTAAATTCTAAATTTGGCTTTGTTTTTTGTACTAAAACATACGAAAATATTTTATATTAGAATAAAGGGATTATACGTCTTCAGTAATGTTCCAAAGTGGACCTCCTGGAAATTCTCGCGCCTACCCTGGACTGAGCTCATACTTACCTAGTTTGGAAACCTCGACCTATGGTGTAGATTTACTACCACTGTTTCTGAGCATGCATTAATTTTTTAATCACTATGTGGCTAGTGATAGAAAAATTAATGCATGCTCAGAAAGAGTGGTAGTCCCGCGAACAAAATGTTACTGATAATATGTAAAAAAATAACTAACCAAAAAACGATATGGGCAATTTTTGGGATGTTCGGAAATGCCCCTAGGAGGGCCTCTGTCGGTTCCCGTTCCAAGAATGTATTTCGGAGTTCATAATTTTTGATGAATGCAAATGATTAAAAAATAGTATTCAACTCTTTAAACGAGTATAGCAGATGACCTTATTACAACATATCCAAATTGAAAGATGTGGTCATTTGCTATATTCAATTAATTTTCAATGAAACTTGTCATAGTTTAATTATTATTGCTTAGTGTTATAAAATTTCATTTTGATCTTCATCCGTCGGAATTCTATACCGGGACCTTGTTTCTGGTCACTTATGTTTAAGTATTATTTTGAAGATTTACATACTTAACACAATGTGCAGCTGTCAATATCTTATTAGTTGCAATAATAGATCCACCGCAAGAATGTTTTCCATTTTTATAAATAGTAACTTGATACAGATACTGGCCATTATCGGTAACAGGAGATCCGCCGACAATGCGTGATTCTGTAAATATTCGCCCAACTGAAATTCAAACCAACCTTTATTATTCAATATTTGTTTATTATAAACTTACAAGTAAGTACTGGTAAACTTTGAAGGATAAAAATGTATAAAATGGCAGAATACATTATGATATATTATTCAAGAAATTCCGTCTGCGAAGTATTTTATATACGTGATAGACATATAAAGTTTTATACATTATCACAATTCCAAGATTGTCTTTATTTGTTTATAATAATTTTATAACTAAAGCTTTTTTTACTTATCCTTATTCATCATTTTATTTTTGCTCTGTTAGCGTCAGATGTTTACAGAAAAGTTTGTTTTTATATATCTATTATTTGCAAATATTTTATCACGGTAATGATAATTAGTTTCTATTTATGGTAACATTTGTTTACACTTTAAACAGGTTTAATTACGCATGCGTTAAGAAATTGCACTTTAACCTATAACTTTAACCTCACAAAGAGTTTCGTTTGGGCGTTTGCGTGTTTGCAAACAATTAAAGAGTTAACTAAGGGTCTGTTTAAAAGATTGTTGGTTAAACAATATTCAGCATGTTGCATTTATCAAGACAGTGCGGTTTGCGGTCGTTGACACTCTTGAGGAGCACCACTTTAGCGAAACAAAGTATCGTACCTAGGCAGCGCTTGAGTTCACTATGGCAAAAAGTTGTTCAACAAGAGAAGGTATTTGTATTAATTATTGCATATTGCATTCTTGATAGGTGGAGGGTTGTTCATATTTTCAGTCCGCTATACTCCAGAGTGTGAAGCCCATTCAATGCACAGCTCAAGCCTCCAGCAAGCAGAATAACAAGAAAGTCGGTTACTGGCTCCTTGGATGCAGTGGCATGGTCTTTGTAGCTGTTGTATTAGGTTATTATTTTACTTTATTTTCTGTAACTCGGATTGTTGAGAAAGTTACAGATATAACTAAGGGCAAATAAAGTGCTAACTAACCCAAAACCATTGAATAATCCGAACCCAACGATTTCAGGTGGTGTTACAAGACTAACCGAATCAGGTTTATCTATGGTTACCTGGAGGTTACTAGGTGAGAAGATGCCAAGAAATGAAGAAGAATGGGTAACTGAGTTCGAAAAATACAAACAATATCCCGAATATAAAATGTGAGTATTCGGCGATTTTGGGCAGCTTATTTCATACTTATTTGTTTAATTTTGTAGAAAAAATACGGATATAACTTTAGGTGAATTCAAGAAGATTTGGCATATGGAATATGGTCACAGGATGTGGGGACGTTTAATTGGAGCAGCTTTCTTCCTCCCTGCCACGTTTTTCTGGATGCGCGGTTATTTTAAGCCTCAAATGAAGAAACGTATTATGGTTTTCGGTGGTTTATTAGCTTCACAGGGTTTGATGGGGTGGTATATGGTGAAATCCGGTCTTGAAGACAGATTTCATGGAGAGTCGGATGTGCCAAGAGTTTCACAGTATCGCCTAGCTGCTCATTTAACGCTCGCTCTGGCGTTGTATGCAGGATTGTTCAGATCTGCCTTACATGTTTTATGTCCCCCTGAGGCAATTGCCACCAAGGATAAGAGTGTCATTAGGGCTTTCAAGAAGTTTAGAATGTTTGCACACACTACTAAAGGAATGGTATTCCTTACTGCAGTATCAGGCAAGTAAAACTTCAGTAATGTTGATATTTTCTCGTGTGTTTTACTAGTGCATATGTGTGTGCGTTATATTCTGTGTGGAATACGAGGTGTATTCAACAAGTATGGCGACTTTTGCGGGCAACGTATATTTTATCACATTATTTCGAATGTTTTGGACACGACAATTATGTTTTTTTTTTCCCGAAACTCCTGTTACTTTTTCTTGGTCCCAAAACTGAAGACGGCAAGGAAAGGGCGAAGATGCGCCTCAGTTTAAGAGGTAAAGACAAAGGCATCTCTGAAATAGCTATAAAGCTGGATAACAACCGAAAAATGCTTATTTCTAACTGCCTCGAAGATTGGAAAATGCGATAGCATAATTACTTTATAGGAGTCAACATAAATATTGATGAATATATTTTTTCGTATGCACGCATTCTATGCTTGTAGAAGCTACTATGAAATGCATTAACGCTCGTACTTTTGTTTTCGTCGTCATTGCCTCATGTTATTAAGATTTATACATTAAGAAGACATTAACCGAAAGCGTGCGCCAAAATCGTGCGCCAAAATCGTGAGGTGTTGCATTCAACAAGCAACCAATGGTACGTACCATTTTTTGTTTTAATCGTCAAGGTCTCCGTTTAATAAGATTTATGCCTAAAGCAACATAACATACAAAAACACCTTACTTTGCGAACACACCTCCTGTGGATATGAAATGAATGCGTTCGAGAGGGATTTCTTTGATAAACAGGAAATAAACGTAATTGAATAATTGCAGGTGCATTTGTAGCCGGTCTGGACGCAGGTCTGGTCTACAACTCCTTCCCGAAGATGGCTGATAAATGGATACCAGACGACGTCTTAATAATGTCTCCGAAACTGTCAAACTTCACGGAAAATCCAACCACCGTGCAGCTGGATCATCGCATTCTGGGCACGACTACCCTCACTCTCATCTCCATCCTATGGCTGCTATCACGCAAACGCCTACTACCACGGCGCGCTGTAAAGGCGGCGAATGCGTTCGCAGCAATGGCATGGTTGCAGGTCGCCCTCGGTATTACCACCCTGCTCACTTATGTCCCTGTCTCGATTGCCGCCATGCACCAGAGCGGCTCGCTCATCTTGCTAACGAAGGCATTATGGCTGACACATGAACTAAAGCGTCTGCCAAAATAATTATGATAATGCTTATTGTTTAAACTGTTTATAATTTTAACCTTTGTATTAACAATAACTAGGGTAATACTTTGGAATATTCGACATAGTACGAAGATTTCTTAACGTGATCCCACACTTTCGTGCAGTAAGTCAACCATGTTTTTTCGGTTAGTGGAACATGTGAGAGTGAAAATTTCGTCACGCAATTGATGTTTCGCCGAAGAGTGCGAGCTAGTTGCTCCAAAGGTGGATATCCATGATGCATAGACTCTAAAAAAGAAGTTATGTTTAGTAACAAAGATAAAACTGATAAAATAGAAAATAACGTGAGTTCGTTTGAAAATATATTGAGTGAATTATAATTTCTCACCGTCATAAATTTCAAAATCAGGAAGAAGAAACAAATTAATGGGACTACCACAATTTGCCTCATTCAAAGTGGGTATAATCTTCCCAGTCCCTATACCCATGCCTGTCTCCAGCATTAATTTGCTACCCTTAAAAATATGTTTGTACATTTGTTGAATTTGTTTAAATCTTGCACATGAAAAGTCTTCCAGTTGGGCTTTAGTATGTAATAACAACAAATGTGGAAACTGCTCAATAAATTCCTCTTCATTATTTGTTATTGTTGGTTTTAACATTTCAGCAGTTAGCAAGTATCTACAAAAATATTACATTGACAATTGTGTACAAAAAGAGAAAACATTTACCTAACACAATTGGAGTCAAAGAAGAAGTCTTGTGCAAATATTATAACGTGGCAGACTGACATGAGGAAAGCAATATGTTGCAAACCTTGCAATTCCCCAAAATGCTCAGCAGTGGATAGAAGATTCGGCCTTTTCAGTTCATTATGCAATGATTCATCCATTGCGGACGACATAAATGGTTGACAGTCTAATAAGATTGTCTGCAATATTAATATTTGTAAAACAATAGTTTGTTTATATCTTTGAGATATTTTCAATCTTACACGATTTTCGGTAATGTACATATCAATTCCATTTGTAGTATGCGTGCTGTTCTCAAAAGAATCACCTGTTTCAAGTTTAAAAATACAATTTTTGCCATCATTATTCCCCTAAAACAGCGGTGTAATTAATAATAAGACCCTGGAAATAATTCGTGGTATACTTTTAGAAGATTTTTAATCTTTTCCGTTGCTAGAATATTCATGATTGTAGACTTGCCAACTCCTTGAGCACCTATAATACCAACAACTAGAAAATCTGAAGTTTCATTCATGTAATCTTGCAGACTGTCATAGTACAAGAGCCCATCATCCAAGAGCTTGATTACTTTGTGCATCTGTTTAGCACTTTGGAATAATTGGACTGAAACACTAATTATATAATTGTGATACACTCGCTTTGTTATAGAACTATACTATTTGACTCATTTGATGTGAGAGTTTCCTTGGCAGCGGGAACTTCCTCTTTCTCTTTAACATGTTTGGGTGATAATGAATGGTCCTCGATTTTTTCTCTAGTTTTAATGAGGATTTGCGGTTGTTTCATTTTATTCTTAGCATCATTGTCATCCGTTTTAGTATCTTTGTCGGTTTTGAATAAGGTTCGATTGCGACCAAATTGCTTCTGATCACGATCATTCTGGAAATTTGTCAGACGTTATTCGTGTTTGCTTTCACATGGTTTACAAACGTACGCGGTGGGCGTTAAACTTCTTTTTGCCATAGAATTTTCCACGATCAATATCCCGGTCGGACATAGCTATTTAATAATGTGATCTTCGATCTCAGACTTCGATATTTTTCCAGATTGTTTGAAAAATTGTAGTTTGTTGAAACAGTGTTCACGGCGCAGGTTATGTAGGTAATCACAGGCATAAACAAATGGCCAACTGCAATACTAACAATAAGAGAAGAGACACGACAGCAGCGCCAAAAGTGGTTAGCGGATGGAGGTAGCACTATTGCTAATAAAACTACAAATGTACTACAAATGTAATTATGATAGTGTATGTTGGATGTTAGCTATAATATACTTTTTTCTGTACACGTACTCATGAAATATTGAAATAAAACATAAGTTTTTGTTTTAACTGTAATATTTTATATATTATTGGAAAAGTAATAACAAAACAACCACAAATTAACAATCGATAGTTATTACATAAAATTAATAATTACCCACTTGATTTGATTTTGTCTGGGTAAATGAACCAAGGCTAGACTTAGGACACTCGGGCGAAAGGGGCCCCAAATTTCAATTTTACAAACCATTTCATTAATCAATACCTTTCTCTTTTGTTCATACAGGCAACGCACATCGTAGAGCACATCTTCTCTTCTGATCTCCTAATACTCTGTGCCTTAAAAGTGCCATCTTGGCCTTTTGACGTGAATTTTTTAAATGAGAAATTGTGAATGCTTTCTTAAGAAACTTTAGTTAGGATAGAGGAGGGCACAACTAGAAAGGATTTGCATCTTGATCAATTTTTATGCGGACTAACTACTTGCTCTCAATCTTGATCAATAAATATATTACGCAGTTTTCTGATCTCCTATTCAGAAGTATTATTTTGGAAGTTCAATTACGAACGAATCGATTTTGAACGCTATCACAATAGGATTCGGGCTATATTGACGCAGCAGACATGTAATAAATTCAACGGTGGTTAAAGTTCAGACGGATCATTTACCTGCCCTTCAGTGATTGGAATAAGGTCGTCTGTGGTTGCTAGGCACGATTTTATAACGGATTGTAGAATTGGTGTCTTAAATTCTTCATTTTATCTTGAAGTAATCAAACAAAAGATATCGCATTAGTAGGCCTTAAGGCTTGCGTCTCTGGGTCCAATGGGGCCCCCGGGTCTATTGAAGGCGCCCTCATTCAATAGAGAGCTCCCTAATCACGCGTTTAATGTGCGAAATGGGTAATCCACTACTACATAGCATAGAGCGTTTGTTGATTTTGGGGATTGGCCATGTAAGGTCGAAAATATATACACATTATAAATGGATTGCGCTTTTATCTCATCCAAATACATTAGTTAGAAGATACTTATGTGTAAACGCCAATTGGTACACTTGCGGTCAGCGGCACTCGGCACACTCGCCTTTAACAGTAGCATACCTAAAATCGCAGTTTTCATCCTTGCACATTAGTCTTTTTAAATTTTGAATAACTCGTTTTGAATATTGGATTTTCTGGCTAAAATATGTATTTTGCAACTTATCATTTTCTCATTAAATTCAAAAACATATTACAATTTATAACTTGCATATACTTGCCTGTTTTCATCCATCAAATTAAAAATAAATGCCGCGAAATTTGCCGAGAATTTGTAGTGTAAAGACAAACTTCTTCGAGCGCAATTTTATTTATTAACGATGTGCAAAATGTAAAGCATGTTGAGACATATTATTTGAAAGAAAATTTAAGGCATGCTTGACATTTCAAATATTGGTATATAAAACAAATGAAAGTGTTAAGAACGCTTTCGTGCTGCTTATACGACGAATGTTAAAATAAATGAACGAATACGTGGTGCGTGAGTACGTGTATACAAAGAAGTATATTATAACTAACATCCAACATACACTATCATAATTACTTACAGTAAGTACAATTCCTCACATATTTTTTCTTGTATTATTACTTTCTTGTTTTACGATAGTAGCGATTATGTAAAAAACAATATTACTTATTTACAATAAGTTTGATTCATCTGGACAGATTTGCAATATATAATTATTATTATGCATTATCAGTATAATATATTTATATATTTATATTAGTATAGTTTCATTATTAGCATTATAATTATTATACACACGCTGGAGGGAATGTTATATTTAAAACAATACAAATCTTGACCGGATGCAAGAGTTACAAGCTTGTTCCGATGTCGATTTGTATTAAAACATTTGCCTAACGAGAGGCTTAACAACATTGTTGGCCTTAGGAATATCGTGCAAGCTTGAAAGCTATAAGGAAGTGCTCGTACTTTACATTTTTTTTCTGTGTAGTTTCGTGAGTGTATTTTGCCGGTAATTATCTGTTTGCATAGCCAAAAGTCAAAGCGACATTATCGGCTTATGACTTCGTACCGTTATGTTAATTGTATCAGCTATAAAGTAAAAACGATTCAATAACGCATACAATTCTTACTAAAAGTCTTCATTAATTATTACAATTACTTGAAAATGAAAAACGTTTCAACAAATTTATTCAGCCAATGCTACGGCAATTTCGCCATTGCGAAGCCATCAATGCAGAGACATACTTCGTAACTATTTCCCCTAATCAGTGTTTTTCTCAAACAAAGCTGATTTGTTAAAACTTAAGCTAATCACATTATGTTCCCCTTGCCGTGCTGAGCAAAAGTTAATTAAGTACATTTACACAATGTATTGCACCGATTAAAAACTAGTAATATGAAGTCCAACCCAAAATTATTTTAATAAAATAACAACGCTAGGGAAATAAATGCCAAGTACAATTGTGAAATAACCTATTCATATAATACTTGACCTTACTAATACTTGGTAAACGTGTTTGTAAGTTTTTTTTTTCTTTCTTTTTGACTTAAATGCTATTTAAGTAGTCATCTTTTTAATAGCGTTGTTGAAATTCATGATGCCATCTATTGAAGTCGATGTGGAAAACGACAATCGATCCAAGAGCTAGACCGGCGAGCAGAAACCTGAGACAAAGGGTTAATTAAAATATGAAGGAGTTTCATCTAATTAACGTACTTTTGATCATGGGATAATGCCAGAGAACGGACGCTGCTATCACATGCTGGGAAGGCATATAGCAATGCCAAATTGAATGTCCTCCAAACTTCGACGATGCCTTTGTCTCCACCCGTCATTAGGTATTCTCCATCACGACTCAATATTAGGCACTAAGCAATAATAGGCTAATAAATATAAATCTATAATTTTACGCTTAATAAATACCTGTAAGTTATCATTATGTGACTCATGTCTGAGTCGTTTGCCATTGATGGTGAACGCGGCAATGTTACCCTTTTCATAGTTAACGACAATAACACCTTCCCGCGACATTGCAATATTTCCAGGTGAATTAAAACCATTTGGTGGGTCCAAAGAACGAAGGAGGTCTCCAAATGTAGTATGGACCAACACCGGTCCATCTGTAAATACAGTGTTGCAAATTGTAGTTGTAGTTATAACAATTGGGGATTTCGGAATCACTTACTGATCGAGCCTGAGACGACAAGTCCAAGTTCCGCAGAAATGACGACACTTGTCACGGGCTGTTCGTGTCCAGTTAGCGTCGCCCTCGGCGTAGGGACTTCACCTTCACCGACGATTGTCTGTGTGCGTGCATTCCAATGCCATAGCAAGACAGTACAGTCCGCGGAGCCGGAGGCGATGTAACAATCCGATGTGATGTTGCACTCGGATCGCGACAGGCAAGTGACGACACCATAGTGCCCGAAGACAATCTGCACAATCTTTGCCGTTTCCGTGGAGAAAACGCGGAAGCTATTGTCCCAGAAACCACATGCGACCAGGAATTTACTGTCTACGGTCGTGACAAAACAGTTTGCGCGGATGCGCAAATTTTGACTGAAGTTGTCGCCAAGATGGCGACGTAGCATAGGATTTGTACTGTTATTGGTTTGCGCTGTAAAAATTACGACATGTTGTAATGCCTTGAAATTAATGATCTTGCAAAAGCTATTAAATGATGTAGGAAATAAAACTTACATAAAACGGGGTCCATGGAGAGCGGTAAATTGGAGCCGGCACTTTGCGGCGATTCCGCATAACTCGGACTTTGGGCCAATGCCGCATACGTGGAATTCCACCGATTTACTGCGAACTGCTGATGCATGGTCACAGTAACAACGGATGGTAATGGCAACTGAGGGTAGGTATTCGCTGAGATGTGGACAATTGGCGAGTTCGACAGGAACTTCATTGTCATGCAAACATCATCAGGAATAGTCGAAAACATCATAGGTGACTAAGAAAATACATAGATCTCATTAGCAGGAAATTTACGAAATTCGTATTTATATCTTACCAAGTGCATTGCGGAACTACGAGGAGGATGCGGCTCCATCAGTAACTGTGATGGTGTTTGTCCAAAATTGCGAATTTGATTCTCAATCGCTTCTCGCATAACTTTATCCGTTATTGAATCCATATCTACGTTGCCCTCATACGTCAAATAATAGAAAACATTCGTGGCGCGGATTGCTTCAGGCCCGCGTTGTTTATAACCAAAGATCAGATCGATCCACTGGTGTAATTGACATGAGACAAATTCGGACTCCAGCGCCATACGATTAATGCGCACAAATTCTTCAGGTGAGTTGGCCCAAGGTGGCAACTCAACATCATCTACGACACAACCTCCATCCTGATTTCCCAATCTGTAGCGATTAGAGTTAACGAACATTTCCGGTAAGAAAAAGAACTCGGGAATAAGTTCTTTCACATCGGATGTGTCGCGTTGGCTGTTTTTCCACGAGAGTGCAATCGACGAAAAAAGTCGATCAGGATGATCGAACTTCCCTCCCTGTAGTGCAAGGAACATCGTGGTCATCGGTTCCACACGAATGAGCCAGTTGAGTACAAATGCCGCCGTAGAATAGTGGGTGCCGTAGTGGAAAGGCGGGATGCTCTCATGGTCCCAGGTGTTGTAGCGTTCCTCGAAATATTGCCGACGACTGGGATTCAGTGCACCGATCGGCTTCGAGAGGTCCCTGTAGTTGTTGGGCTGGCTGAGGTCGAGCTCCTTGCTCTCGTAATTCGTCAGCACCCACGGAAAGACAGGATACTGATTGAGATCGTTGTAGGTTCGCCCTGCGAATCGGAGAGAATACGATGCGATGGAGTTATTGGGGGAGAAATGCGCACGTTGCAAGAGCTACATTATTTCGGGATCAACTTGGATTTGGCTGGTACGGCCAAAAAGGGTGCCGTAATCCCTAGTTGGTTACGGTGACTGAGGTGGTGTCTAATTCGACCTGACGTTTTCCACCCGGCAAATCTCTATGATATTACATTGTGAGTCGAATAATGCACAAACGGAAATCCTTGAAACTATGATGATTGAAAAAAACAACAGCCCCAACCCCTGCCCTACATCCGCTTTCCATCGATCAAAATATATCTAACAAAGCAAATATATCGAAAAATAAAGATGAAGCGAAGAAGTATCAACTGATAAAAATAAGTCTTAATCATTTCAAGTATGTGTAACCAAATACGAAAAAAGAGATTTTAAAGTTCAGAGCTAATTGTTACCATTAGTAGGAGAGTAAATCACACTGTCACCCAGCTATTAATAGCGTATCGTACGGCCGGGCAATTACTTGATGTATTTGTTTTTAATTTAGCTCCAGCCCCCCGTGACAACTGTTAATTTTGCATGGAACATTTTACTCGGCGTCGCCGTCACGCCCTGTCAACATGTGGAATGATTTCCCGACCCCGCCGTACAAATCCACATCGCTTTCCGACCGTGCGCGTCTTAATTGAACATAACACACGCTATTTATACGCGGAGCTTTTTCCTATCGTTTTCGCAAATATAAATTAACGGTTTCCTTTCACACGCCGGATGCGCGAGATGCATACATCTTGCTTGCTTACCTGCTATCGTGTTCAAAAACATCAAGTACTCGAAATTGGAAATCTCACGGCGCTGCCATTTCTGCGTCATGTTGGAATTGCGCATTAATTGCCTTGGAGACATCATACTTGCGCGCCTGTTTAGAAATAGAAAATTGCATTCTAAGCTTCTTCGTTCTTGTTCTGCTCATTTTCAAAGTTTACATATAACCTGAAGGCACGTACCTTGTCTGTGGGATACCATACTTGATTCCAACTCCAACTCTGGGAAGAACTTTAATCACTTTTTTCACGGTGGCTTGATCAGGGAATGCGAAAAGAATCGATGCTGCAAAAGAAGAGAGACCATTTCCTAAGCGACCCTTGAGAAATTATAGGCAAACTTACTTCTGCTGGCAAGGAAGATTTCGATTGCGACGTTTTGTAGCAAGTATCGTCGTGAGAAGATCGCCCGCACCTCCGAGAAGTACCATTTTCCATGGAGATGATCGCAGTATTTCAAAACCTGCAGAATAAGGAGAGCAAACTATATAAATATAAAATATCAATAATGGTGGTTCATATCGTTTAGGGTTATCCAATGTTTCTATACTATTTAATATAATACCACACTGGGAACAAATTAAACATTATTGTAATAAAACGCGTTTTACAAGATGGCCGCCAACCGCGCGAATGCAACGAGTTTGGAGGGCGGAGTCGAGACCGCTATCATTTAATATCGCGAACATCGATCGCGAGTCGGTCGCGCACATTGGTAACCAGCTCAGAGCGTGCGCGAACTTTGCGACCCCTCGCAATACGACGTTCTGCACTGTTTCAAGCGAATTTGATACGTTTTAAAACAGCCACTGTTGTTACATTGCTGTATTAAAATAGATTATACCAATGTGCAAAATAATAACAGAGATTGTGAAAGAAGCATTTTTCAATAAATATATAGCAAATTGGTAATCACGGTAAATAGATCCACGAGGTTTGACGTTCAAACTGCGCTAATCAAACCTGTAAACCAATAGGAATCATTCTAATGAATCCTCGGAATAAATTCTCCATAATTATGACATTTATTTCAAAATAGTAATACGATAAAAACATGAAACCCAATCAATAAATAAGAAAGACCTCCCTCTTCAATGATTGTTGTTGCCGACTGATAAGGAGGCAGACAAAATGCGCATGAAAAATGCACGATAACTCAAACCGGTATCGCGTATATCGAGGGAAAGTCTCAAATCTTATTGCCACGCTTATCAAAACCGCATTTGCAAAACGGCGCTAAGAAGGGGTTACCTGTACTATAAATAAGTAAGGCGAGTAAAATTACGAGTAATATTGCTTCAACCACAAGAACAGTAAATTACGTTGAAATATAAAATGCGATCTACAGTAAACACATTAATAACATTTATTGACATTTTCAGGCTCAGAGTTTGCATGGCACTAGCGACTTTTCGATTTCTTCGTGCGCTCCCATGCGAAGAAACATGCCGATGACAGAGACGGCATCCGACCGTCGAAAAGAGTAAAACAATGGCTGCTAGAATATCGGCGTTATCAGTGCATGCCGATCTGGGCAGGTCCACATAAAGTAAATGTCACAGTGTCATTCGAAGAAGAGGATATAAATTACGAAAAGCTCTATCTTCTGAAAAGCCACAACCATTAAAAAACGACCTGACGTTCGCCTCAAATGAAATATAAATAAGGGTAAGAACAGGCGCGCGCGCGCGCGTCTGAGGAACCCATACGCTTCTTCAATTCGGCCTGGAAATACGTGCATAACTAAAATTATTAACATATTACCTGACGAGAATACCCGATGCGTTTTAAATGCGCATAAATTTCGTTATACGGCTGAATTCGGAATAAATTCCGTATGAGATGGAAAACTGCGTTTTGGGACACACGTTGTCAACATGCTATTTATTCGAAACACCCGAATAACTTTCCTCGTGTTAGCTGTTTTTCATTTTTTGAAGTACCATTAAGGATATTGTAATTAGTACTTAAATGCAAATAAAGCAAATAAAATGAATAATCATGAATTTTGTGACAAAATAAAAGAAGAAGGAACAAACGAAAATATTTATATACTTTATTTTCAAGAGTTTGGGGTGGAAGGTGTAATCAAAAATACAAAGTCCTCCAGGGGGATAAGCAAAGTATGATTGACAAATGAAAGGTGTTGTGTAATTCGAAGGGTAGTAACTATTGTCTCCTTGTCCGCGCAAACACTGCATGTATAACCCTCGTGGTAATCTCATCATCAATGAGCTTTGCGTACCCTGTCCCATTAGTGCGCCTTTAGCCCAGGGGCGGTAGAGAGTCACAGTCTGCTCCCCGGTCCCCCGGGGAATTATAAAGCCAGATTAAAAACATTTCACCGAAGTAGAGGGCTTGTATTTCGATTTGTGCAGTTCATTCAACTTCAATCACTTTTGGAAAGGACTCTTAATTTGAATTCGATTGAAAACAAAACAGTAAGCAATGTAATTACAAATGCATTTAATACAATAAAGCCGAAATTTATTAACCTCCAGGCTGTCTGATAAATTTCTGCAGGACTAAACGTTTCAAGCTGAGTTTATAATGAATAAATTCACTGATATATTTCATATGTCGTGATGAGGAGTAATATTGAACACATTTTTGTCATACACAATGTTGTACTGTGCCGAACATCCATTAGAACTAATCGTGTATGGGGAGACACCTGGCCGGGGACCTGGCGCTTCGGTACTATTCTTCTATTTTCGGCTGGCATGTGCCTTCGTTCACATCACCACATCGCGCCCGCACCCAGCCCAAATGTAGTGAAGATCCTCTCAACCATAAATCTCGCGAGCCCAAACTCACCCCAAATGCGATCTGCGCACCAGTAATTCCAAAAATCATAAACTTGCGTGAGGTGATGCATCTCGCTAAGCCCTTGTCACAGAGTGCATTACGATAGGAAGCAAATCTCTTGTAACCACTCGAGTGCAATGTGTGCTTGTTCATACCAGTTGAATACTTTTCACACCCCTGCTATTATGTGGCTGATTCAACAACTAAAGCAGATCGGGACATTGATGGAAGCGCGAGATCACATTAAAATTCAAATTGCGGACAGCCACGTGTCAGCCCTGCAGCTATATGTTCATACAAAGGGGATTATCATCGAGTGTACAAGTAATATGTTGATAAGGCACGTAAGGATGAAAATACAGGCAACTCTCGATAACGCAGCTTTGAAAATGCGGTTTTTAGCGCGGTGCCGGTTTTGATTATCGCGATTTTTTCATCTTAATCTTCAATATTATGTTACTGTAAGCACAGTTTTTTTAATATTTTCAAAATAATAGCCATAAAATGCACAAGAAAGAATCGCATAAACGCAAATAAATCACGATCGATTCTAAACTTGATAGAGTCGACCCTCTAAAAACGCGGTCAGTGTTATATGGAAACCGCGCTATAAGAAACTTGGATGTAACTGTATAAACTAGGCTAATTCACAGCGTGTTGTACGGAAATTCAGAATGAGTACAAATCACATCATTCGTACCGCGTTATATGGAGACCAAAAAATACAAAAAAAAACAAGATAAATTATAAATTATTATAAAGGTAAACGAGGTTTCCGCACGGATTAAGCATTGTGGTTATATTAACGACGTAAGGTTAGAAGAAAGGACATTCGAATGATCCAGTTCTATGTTGCGTTATCAAAAACCACTAAAACTAAACTAAAAAAAGTGGATATTTTTCTATCGCATAGGCTTCCACTGGTGATATCAAACAATTATAAAACCAGTCTTCAAATAAATGTTGAGTTATCAAAGCTTTCTGCCACACCAGGAAATTGGGTCTTTTTAATATTTTTTATTATACGGGTTAAAAAAGAAGTTGAAAAACGATTTTTTTCATTGGTATTAACAACAGGCTTCCTGATAGAGCATATAGCATCTTAATGGGATGCCGTTGAACGGAAACCGCGCTGTTAGAGTACCGCGTTATAATAAGAGGGTTGGCTTTATACTAGACATGTCAAAAAATATCGATATTGATAAATATCGATATATTGGTCACAAAATTCGATATTTATCGATAATTTTAGTAATGTTTTGACATGTCATTGACGGAACCGCCATCTGAGAAGTATTCTAAGAAGTTCAAAATTCGCAAATTTTTCTTTTTGGGGCCACATTTTAGGTTCTTTATAATAATTGTTAATCCCTTGATATTTGATGGAATCACAAGATTAAGATCGATCTTTTGCTAGTATTGCAATTATAATACTACTTCTTTTATGAATTAGTGCAATTATTATATTTGGTGGAAAGACTGTTAGATCTATATATGTATTATTATTATTGCTAGTATTACTTTAATTATTGATTTTCGTCGTTATCATAAGATTAACAATAACAACAAATCACGGATACAGATTAGGAGCCCTGCTGTAGTCGGTGTTTGAGTCCGAGATTCCATGTGTAATTAGTTTGTAATTAGTCCTGAACCCACATACAGATGGCGCTACTGTGGAATTTAGATTTGATCGATATTGATAATATCGATATTTCCAAGACGATATTTCGATACCGATATAACGAAATATTGGAAATATCGATTTCGACAAATATCGATATTACATCATCCTCTGACATGTCTACTTTAAAAAAAAAACGAAGAGATGTGGGCGGAACAGGTATCAGTGGAGGAAGCGGTGAGGGGGAGAGGAAGTCGAGGAGCAGATTAGGCAAGAGGGGATAATGGGCAGTACCTACAACCCAGGGTACGTAAGGGTGCAGGTTATCGGGAGGAGGCCCTGGTACTTTGGGGATAGGGGCAGAAGCGGAATGGAGAAGACATTGTTGGCAAGGGCTAGGTGTGGCTCGGAGGAGAGAGGCAGGAAGGTCTGGATGGGGCAGTAATACAGTGTATTTTGTTTGGAAGGGGTGGATACCCGGGAGCACCTGGCAAGGGACTGTGAAGGACTGAAGAAGGGATGGCTAGATTCCTCAGGAAGAAGAGGAAATATTGTTGGAAAATGGCTGGAGAAAAAGGGGGGAGGGCTGGCTGTCATCACCAAAATGGTACTGGAGAAGAAAATGAGAAGGGCGATGATAGCTGGTTTTTGTATATGAAGTATTGTTCGGTTTATTTTGTTATTATTTATTTTTGTATTATTTAATTTGTGAAAGGCTGTAAAGGTTGAGGAAGACCGGAATGCCAATAATAGTGATTCCAATAGGTAGGAAATTAGGCTTCAAGGGAATTGCGATACTTTGACTAACCTGACGAGTATCAAGATACAGACTACATCCCAAATCATGCTAAGTACTAGGAACAGGTACTATTTAATGATTAAAATGGAAGATTTACTTTTTATATGCATTGAAGACTGCAATCAGAAGCGGATTCCTATTAATTCAAATAACATAAAAGCTAAATGCTATAAGAAGGAATCGTATCCGGTAATTTGGAAATCAAACAAGAAGGCATGAATGACAAGGGAGTTGTTTGAAGAATCACTTCTCATTTTTGTTTGGCAGTTGAAAAATATTTTAGGGAATACAACTTAGATTTCAAGCTCTTGTGATTCCATCTACAAGGTTTCAAGAACTATTCAATACTATAAAAGGGAAAACAAAACTATAACAGAAATCGATCCCAACAAAGAAAGGAGCGTTATTGTTCATCGCGGAATCAACAAGCCTGATAGAGGAAAATTATGGAAGATAGGAAGAAGTTCGTCCTTTTAAAAATGTATGCATTTTTGGCAAAAAAACCTGTACAGTTATTATTTGAAAAGTGATTTTGTGAAAGTTTTTAGTGGATAAGTATTAATTTAAATATAGGTTAATCTGAAATATTTTAAGTATTTATTTGATGCTCATTGGTTTACAAGCATGTTAGCGCGGTTTTTTAGGGCGGCAAACCTTGGGATCTGCTAACCGCGCTATGCAAGGGATTACTGTACAAAATCAAACAAAATTGATAATTCTATGAGTGATTCTGAGCAACATTAAGTTTGCTATGGAAAATGTGTAATATGCTGTTAAATATATAGAAAGTTATATTGAAGACGAGATTATTTAAGAAGTGAAGAGTTTCTAAATGTGTACACTTAATTATATTTTTAGTCCATTCCATGTCTTCTATTTTTATTTGTCCAGTTCTTGTTAACACCCACCCACGTCAAGTTCGAACGAACACTGCATAGCTGACTCATTCGTCTTGTTTGAAACAAGTGCCAGCACTCTTTGGACGTGTGTCCTCTACAGCAAATGCGACCGCGAGTGTTTCACCCCACCAGCAAAGTCAGGTGTGAATTTGTGTTAAGTTAGAGATAAGACACGAAATAATGGAGAGTGGCAAGATTGATTAGGGCACCTTTTAGCCTTTGTTCCCCAAGACCCTGGAACGCAAGGACAACGCCAACAAAAGCAAAAGTGACTTATCAGCAGCAAACGTGCACGTGAATTACGGCGCGGCATTAAAGAAATGATTAACAAACCCGCTAGCCAGCATACTCTCCACTTGCAACCACTTGGTCTTCGTTGCTTGGTGGACGTTGCGTTTTTATCACAAAAGCCGATCGTTAGCGTTTATCGCCGCGGCGCTCGTAATCGTGTTGTATTTTATTCACTAAAATGTTTATTTCGCTATTACGAACAAACATGGGCGCGATGCCAGGGCGCGACAACTGCGCTAAGTGCAAATTTATGCATGAACGTGACCGCGCATGGTCATGGCAACGTTGAACCATTGAAAAAAGGCAACAACACCTACAACTTGCACCACCACCAACACCATAGCAAAATGAGATGATAGAATTAAATTTAATTGGACTATCTCGATTTCAATCCGATGCATCGGGCAGTGCATCTTGCGTTTGGGACACGTCCGAATACTAATTGACGTTTTTAATGAATGTCCTTTTCGATAGTCTGTAGAGAATGTATATAATTATCGAAACTGCGTCGAGGCTACCAGGATTTCGCCGTCATTTGCATTAAATTACGTTAAATACGTTTGATGTTTCTGCCCCCGCTGAGCGAGAATAATTGATTTATTTTATAATTAAATTAATGGCGTTTCCTATAAACGTGAAAATCATAAAATCAGCACACAGGTTTTGTGGTTGTGTTTGTGAGTACCCATGGACCACGGCAGGCGAACAATATTTATGGTCGTATTTTTCTGGTTTCTTGAAGAGGTACGCGTCGTGATAAAAGCGGACGGGTCCGAGCAGTCGTAAAGATAAAACGAACATTAAGAACACGTTGGAAGTATCCAACAAACGGGGCGATTTTCGTTCGACAACGACTACTACAACACCAGCGACAATTTCCCACTATATTTTCGGAGTTTTATTAAAATCATTCGGATAAACATTTGCTGAGATATAGGTACTAGCGAGAAGTATCTACCTTAATGTCTTAAACATTCACATAAATTTAATTTAATTGTTTTAACGTTTTATTATCGAGATAGAGACATTAATTTCTTCAAAAGACTTTCAAAAGTCTTCTTTATTCCAAAGACTCAACATTTGGAAAGCACACGTAATCTTTAATTACCGAATGACAACCCACTGGCCGATTTTTTAAATCTTGAATTTAATTTTGCTTTCAGTATTATTTCATTTTATCATTACAGGGAAGTTAAATGTTTCCAGCATCCATGAATATAATCTAATTATATTTTCATTTCTGCATCGAAACAGATACACTCAGCATGTTTGTTTGTTTATAATTAAGTTATCGTTCCCTTCGCAGAATGCGCATAGCAATGCATTACAACCACCCCATTGGCAAAAACTGACAGTAATTTGGTTCTATGCCAAGAGATTCGCATTCCCTTCCTTTCCCCCAGGCCATTCCGCACCGCTGGACACGATAATGTAATTTTCCTGCATTACTCGGCGTCATTGCGTAAGTGCATGTAAATCGAAACGACGTGCATCGAATCCGCCACCATCCAGCAGATCCTTCCTCTATGTCTGCCAACCGAAGCGTTGAGAGAAGACCAAGTCTAGACTTGGTAACTTTTCTAGACATAACAAGCGCGGATGGCAGGCAAGCAATTAGGACAAA
Source organism: Mimaenictus wilsoni (assembly GCA_027575185.1). NCBI lineage: Eukaryota > Metazoa > Arthropoda > Insecta > Coleoptera > Staphylinidae > Mimaenictus > Mimaenictus wilsoni. The sequence goes on along the minus strand of JAODAC010078708.1, from coordinate 6,475 downwards.
TATGCAGCGTACGAATGTTTTGCAAGCCAGAAGAATTGTCGACCCCACACACGACCGGGTTGTATCCATCTGGTTATACTTAATGCGGAATCCGGATGTCTAAGCGCCAGCGAAGATGTTATTTAATTACAGTTCTTCTTGACAAGACAAACACGATGTTTCAATTACGCACGAAATTTTCAGTTACTCGTTATCAATGTATTAATTTCTTCGTCTGAGATAAACTCTCACTAAATGGTTGAAATCATAATTGAGTTTCTTTTAAATTAGAATTTAATTTAAATGTCGGTGTATAATTTGTGGTAGTATAATACTCCGGATGCTTTTAAATGACTCGAAATGAGGCATAATGAAGCGTATAAGATGTTTTCTAGCACGTTTAAAATATTTACCCAAATTGCCCATAATTAACCACCCAAAAGCAGCACATTAAAATTCTCCTCGGTCGCGGTTGGCGCATCGCATTAGGAAAAAATTGGAACGCGCGTTCAACGGTTTTGCCAGTGGGCTGCACACACACCGCAAACACGCCTGCAAGCATTTTAAACATGAGGAACTCATAAATCTTATTTATGATGTAGGAAGTTCGGCATGTGATGAGTCTAGGGGTGGTATTAATATCATTCTTCACACCCGCGCTCAACGTTACCTTCCTTTAATTGATTCCTGATTTAATATAACCATTTACTTCTTTCGTATCAGTTTTAATTAATTAGTATTTAACAAAAATGTTTTAATAAACATTTGATACTGTTCCGTTCTTATTGGAGTTAAGCGAATTATATAGTATTGTACAAGTATCTATATTTCTATCGCCTTTGCGGCGATTAACAAAGTAAATTTTATACGTTCCTCACTCCTTACGTTCCTTCGTTGGTTCCGAAATTTCTGATATTTTAAAGTAAAGATATAACTGCCGAAATATCAATGAACAACTGCAACAATAGTTTGAAAGCACAACAAAGCTGGCACGAGATGATTGTTAAAATCACAAGAACAACACAGATCATACCTGCAATAAGAACTTTTAAGTAACTAGACAGAAGGTACTTGAAATTACGACGGAGGTACGAGCAAATATAAAGGACTTTGATATCCCCTCAACAGCTCCATTTTCGAAACGGCAATCTTTTGTTCTCTTCGAGAGGCTTAAAGTCGGATAATCCTCGCCTGTAAAAACGTCCCCGACTGTGCAACAAAACGATGATAGCCCTTCAGAACCGACAAAAGCACAACGTTCCGTATTCCGACTTCAAACCGTGTTTACAAGCTTGTAAGTGCTGCAATTCGATACAGTTCGCAAAAAGACGTCTGTCGTACGCGTGAGTAACGGATCTCTAACTGAAAGGCAGATGATCCATTATTCGGTACATATTGTGAGATTGTTGTAAATGAAGTCGTAGATGAATGGTTTCTCGTGTACATCAGCTATGGATGGACATTTACAGGACGCATGATCTTTGTGTCCATGGATGCAGGACGACGTCGGCGCAATAGGGTTCCCTCGTGCGCCGTACAGCAACGGAGTCGATAGAGGAGTTACTCGGGGCTTGGCTTACGTATGGCTGAGGGAGGCGCTTCGTGTAGTATGCTGTCGTTCCTGCGGGCAACGCCAGCCAGAAGCCACGCCCGCGCATGGCGCGTGTGTTTGTGTAGTTGCATGGACGCGTGTGTGTGTGTGCATGCGAAACGGGACTCGCTGTTGCAGGAGGCCGCGCAGCCGGCGCGTGCTTACCTGAGCGTAAAGCGGCACCGCTGCAGTGTCGCAGCGACGGCCGGCGTACCGAGAACGTGTACGGGCCTAAGCGGCCCCCGATCGGCGGCGGCACACCCGTAGCCTAAAAACGTCAGCATCATGCTCGTCCCCGCCGACATGTTGGCAGCACAATCGAAAATGCTCTACCAAATTAACAAATACTACGGCGAGCGCGTCCAAACGCGAATGGGCACGATCGCGAAGACGATCCGCGAGGTGTGCAAAGTGGTGCAGGATGTACTCAAGGAGGTGGAGGTGCAGGAGCCGCGTTTTATTTCGTCGCTGACAGAGTGCAACGGTCGCTACGAAGGCTTAGAGGTGATCTCACCGGGCGAGTTCGAGGTGGTGTTGTATCTGAATCAAATGGGTGTCTTTAACTTCGTGGATGATGGCACTCTGCCGGGGTGTGCGGTACTGAAGCTGAGCGACGGTCGCAAACGTTCCATGTCACTTTGGGTGGAGTTCATCACGGCCTCTGGTTATCTCTCGGCGCGCAAGATTCGCTCACGTTTCCAGACGCTGGTGGCGCAGGCATGTGATAAATGTTCCTATCGAGATTCGGTGAAGATGATTGCCGATACCACCGAAGTAAAGTTACGTATTCGCGAGCGCTTTGTCGTCCAGATCACACCGGCGTTCAAGTGCTCTGGTGTGTGGCCCCGATCAGCCGCACATTGGCCCATTCCGCACATCCCGTGGCCGCATCCAAATCATGTCGCCGAGGTGAAAACTGAAGGATTCGACCTTCTATCCAAAGAAAGTATCGCCATGCAAGGGAAACAATCTGCTATGGAGGGCGATGCATGGGTGCTGTCATTCCTTGAAGCAGAAAATCGGCTCCTCCAAGGTGGCTGCCGTAGAAGATGTCTCAGCATCCTCAAGACACTCCGTGATCGACACTTAGATCTGCCTGGGAACCCGGTAACCAGCTATCATATGAAAACCCTTCTACTGTACGAATGTGAAAAGCATCCCCGTGAAACTGAGTGGGATGAGTCCTGCATCGCAGATCGCATCAACGGCATCTACCTACAGCTCATATCTTGTTTGCAGTGTCGTCGATGTCCACATTATTTTTTACCAAATTTGGATCTCTTCAAGGGGAAATCTCCCAGCGCATTGGAAAACGCCGCCAAGCAAGTGTGGCGACTTACTCGCGAAATGCTTACAAACACTAGATGTTTGGAAAAATTGTAACTGCAATTGTAAACTCAATTCCAATCGCATTGGAAATTTTTTGACTGTGCCATAATCGTGTTTCCTATCTATGATTCATTTGCAAGTACTGAACTGATGCTTTAATTTATTTATCATATTTTTACACTATTTATATACGATTCATTGTAAATATTTTGTATAGTTGTTTTTCTACATATTTATGTACCTTCTAATTGAATTACGTTTGACTTGTTGAGTATTGGCAATGTAATAAACTTGAGTATACGAAACAACAACTGACTTTATTCACTTTATGCTAAACGGCATAAACTGCACCTAACACATTGTGCTTTCTGCGCAGTGCAAAAAGAGCAGGTGCATCCTGTTCCAATGTACAGATTCCCAGGCTCGTTTACGGTACGTTAAAGTTCAATACAAACGTAAATTATGCAAGTACAATTTATTGTTGATCAAACATGATGTACAATTTCTACTAGAACACGAACCCCAAGTCACGATCCGACGCATTATTTACGTTTCTGCATTTCTTAATTCTACATAATTTAATTAATTAAGCTCCGCGACCGTGCTTCGCGTTTTGAATAAATTCTCCGCAAAACATGCACGCACAATACACAACGAGCGTCAAAGAGTGGAAATTTATTGAAGCCACTTCGATCACAACTGGTGTGTAATAAATAGTGGCGTGAACGTATCTTATGCCGGCTGGAAAAAAAGGAAAAAGGAGTCGTGCGCCGGCGTGCGATTGGCCGTCGTCGATATTTAGGAGCCTGCCTACCGGCCGGTGCGAAGGAGGGGTTGTACGCCGGTTTGCTTGGTGCTCTCTCACCTGAGACGGGCTTCGTATTTTTGTTAAGCGCCGCGGCTGCCATTCAGAACGTGAGCGCATCGAAGAGAGTGTCATACACACCGCCGTAAAACGAGCACGACTCCTCATCGTTCATCACACCGCCACTGCCGCCCTGGGATAAGAAACACCGCGCGCATAGATACACTCACGCACACACACCCCGTGTGTATCCAGCCACCGCCACCACCTCCCCCACCATATCTAATCGGCGACAAAGAAGAAGATATCATACAAATCGGCCGGATGACCGCAGTAGCGCTTAGAGCCGCCGACATGCTCGTACCGCCGGACATGTTATCCGCGCAATCGAAGATGGTCTACCAGCTGAACAAGTACTACACAGAAAAGGTGCAGGCGCGCAAGTTGCAAGTGAGCAAAACAATACAAGAGGTGTGTCGCGTCGTGCAGGATGTCCTCAAGGAAGTTGAGGTGCAGGAGCCGCGCTTCATCTCATCGTTAAGTGACTACAACGGCCGCTACGACGGGCTGGAGGTGATTTCGCCTACCGAATTCGAGGTTGTGATTTATTTGAATCAGATGGGAGTGTTGAATTTCGTGGATGATGGCACTCTCCCCGGATGTGCAGTGCTGAAATTAAGCGACGGCCGTAAGCGTTCGATGTCTCTCTGGGTGGAGTTCATCACCGCCTCTGGCTATCTATCTGCGCGTAAAATGCGCTCGCGTTTCCAAACCTTAGTGGCTCAAGCGTGTGACAAGTGCTCGTACCGCGATTCTGTGAAGATGATCGCAGACACCACCGAAGTGAAACTGCGCATACGCGAGCGGTTCATAGTGCAGATAACACCAGCGTTTAAGTGCGCGGGTCTATGGCCACGATCAGCATCGCACTGGCCTTTACCACAGATCCCTTGGCCGCATCCAAATCTTGTCGTAGAAGTAAAAACCGAAGGATTCGACCTACTTTCGAAGGAGTGCATCGCACTACAGGGTAAACAATCTGCGATGGAGGGTGACGCTTGGGCTCTTTCATTTCTAGAGGCGGAAAATCGCCTCCTGCAAGGAGGATGTAGACGTAGATGTCTCAGCATCCTCAAAACGCTGCGTGATCGACACCTAGACCTTCCTGGTAACCCCGTAACCAGCTACCATATGAAGATGCTTCTACTCTATGAATGCGAGAAACATCCCCGAGAAACCGAGTGGGACGAAGCTTGCATCGCGGATCGTATCAACGGCATCTTCCTGCAACTGATTTCGTGCCTTCAATGCCGTCGGTGCCCACATTATTTCCTTCCGAATTTAGACCTTTTCAAGGGGAAGTCACCCAGTGCGCTTGAAAATGCGGCGAAGCAAGTGTGGCGGCTAACTCGGGAAATGTTAACAAACTCGCGGTGCTTTGAAAAGTTATAATATCGAATTAGGTTTAAACACCTTTCAACTCGTAGTTAAGTACAAAAATAGCTGTCAAACCGCACCCTGATAGTAAACGCAAAGTTTTGTTATTTATTGTTTGTCTATGTCTGCGCCGATTATGACTAAAGACTGTAAAAAGTGTTCAAACAATCTTGTATAAAGAGCGCAAGGCGTGTGTATGTGTGTTTTTTTTCGAAAAATTTTGGGTCGTGAGCTATTGCATATTTCAACTCAGACTGTGATTTTAATTGTAATATGAATTACCTATACTCTATTTTGGTAGTGTTTGTAAATCGATCAACAAAAAGAGACTGGGTCCCACAGTATAACCTACTGAAATGTCCATGATATGTATAAATAAAATTAATATAGTACCCTAATAAAATTGCGTTCAACTCCATATACTCGTATAAATTATTTCTACATCGCTTGCAGCGCTTTTTTTCATTCCAGAGTTAATTACGTCGAACATTAAACAGAAAATTATATAATATGCAGCAGCTTGCTTGTCAATAAATTGTTATCGTGCGTGCTTCAGAGCAACAAATGAACAACTTATAATAATAACCAATAATTATACTAATTAAAACTGACTATTAAATTACGCCTGTTAAATGAGTTATTTAACATGGAGATTTAAAAAGCAGATGATAGATAAATTTCCTGTGTTGTTAGTTATATGCTGCTAGTAGCTTCAATTTTAGATTTTATGACTTGATTTTATATTCATAGCTCTTGTATAGTCTCGCCTAAGTACATACTAATGCGTCCACATCACACTAGCTTAAATTTTTTATACAGTCCGTTACAGTTACTCTTGTAACTTCTTGGTGTTAGCGAACAAGAAAATGAACAAAACACGAATATTTATTCATTTCAACTATGTAATTTTGGTATAAATAGTTCTTGCGGCAATCGGTGACATTGGCATTGCTTGGCACACCTCACGCGTCTCAGCTCTTTGGTGCGATAAAGTATTTGAAAATGGCCGTCCGCCCGTGCAGTTAATGTCGCTTTATTTTCGTGAAGTATCCGATGGAACAAGTGGTTTTATAAACTATCACAAATGTGTTTTATTTTTACATAAGCTTTTATTTGGGCAGCGATGTGAAACTTGAAATGCAATTTGTTTTGAGTTAGAATATTCCTTGACTATTGGTTTTGTTAATTTTATTTATTCAACTGTTTTCACCTCCAACTAGTATCGACAATATACCAGATATATAAGATGGTGACGAAATCGACTGCTATGGTCATTAGCTCTATTCAATTCTTTTTCAATGTAATTAGTCATATTAGAGGCTAACACTATTGAT
>JAODAC010078377.1:9208-46203 GCA_027575185.1 Mimaenictus wilsoni | reverse complement strand
GTCATTAGCTCTATTCAATTCTTTTTCAATGTAATTAGTCATATTAGAGGCTAATACTATTGATAAGAAGAAGAATTTACTTTAATATGCATCACCACCGAGAATCGAACCCGGGACCTCATGGACAGTGGTCATCGATCATACCACCACGTCACTAGGCTGGACATCCATTGTAATTATTTATTATTTTATTTTCAATTTGTCAGTGGAACTTTTTCGTTTTTTTTTTTTCAATAATTATCATATAATTTCTTTACTATAATCTAGCCTTGCTTTTTTTACAACACAAAAATATTCCATAGTTTGTCTATTCGATTATGATGTAATTGTTTGCGATATGTTCGTTCTTTTTTTCTATTTGCAATTTGTGTAAACAAAAAAAAACATTCGCAAAGTGATTCATGAAGTGTGAAAGTCAACATAAACGGTAATCAACTAATTATCATTTACAAATCTATTGATAATTGGTGGTAATTCTATCCAATTATTGGTTATTGATTGATCTTTGGACCTACTTAAATTGCAACTCACATTCCCTCACACTTCTTGAAATTGTATAATTAGCAATCGCAAGTTATGATTTCGCTGTTATAATTGAGGCACAAATCAATTATAATGCTGCTGCTCGATTCAATTCAATAGGAACTTTCAATTCATTTTAATAACAGAAATTTCGAGTGCATTCCTTGTTGTTTGTAGTTATTTTGTTTGTTTCAATGTGTGTTTAATTTTAATTGCGTATTGATTATGTTTTTTCCGCATTTTGTAAAATTTGCAATGCAAAATGAATTATTTTCCAAGATGATGTGTTATCGGGAAAGTTGTAGGTTTGTAGAAACGGTTAGAATATTTAATTATTGGTAAATATGTGAGTGAGTATCTTATGTTAAGATATTTGTCTATTCTTGTTGTATAATATATACATTTTAGTATTGTTTTGGCTAAGAAATTTCATAGATATCGTACTGGTGGTCATACGGTACTAGGAGAACATATAAATCCAGGCAAAGCCCAAAGAACATGAGTAAACCTAGGATCCTGAAAAATATTCCGTTGCAGGCAGCATTCCGTATACAATAGGTGTCGTATTCGGCAGGTTTCATTTTGTCATTTTAGTAAACTTTGAAAAAAGAAAGGTAGATGTCACTAATTATAAGTATTGTTAAAATTAAAATAGAAAAAAAAAACGTGCTGTATTATTAAACGATTTTAGTTACCTGCGTCTAGCGTTACCTGTTTGTTGAAGTATTGTTGAAGTATGATCCGATTACACCTGATGGCGTTACCTAGATGATACTTAGCATGTTGGCATACCGCATAGCTTTTATTAAAAGCCAGGGGGAATATATTTATCTGCACATAGTAAACATAGCTTTAAATTATTTTGCTCAAGACTACAACTTTTACTATGATTAGTCTACAATCAGTGACCTTCACACAATACCTCTTATCACAGATACAAGCTTATCATTGAATACAAACCTTAATCGCATCACAAACACATACGAACTTATCCAAACCCATACATACATTCATAATCACGTATACAACATACATGCATAGTCAAATACACAATCTATAGTCAAATACACAATCCATAGTCTAATACTGTGTAATAATTCCTGCAGGAATATCGTTGACATATACCGTCAAACTTTTCCAGAGTTTTTCTTTCACATACATAAAAGTAAAATGGACATATGTAATCAAAAGTATATAAATATATTCCTGCAACGAAATGATTGTGAATACGAATCATACGATTATAAAAATCACGCGTGCATAAGTATGCAGATATGTGTATATGCTTGTATACGTGAGTGTAATATGAGTGTGTGTGTGTTACATGTGTGTATGGTTGTATGTACATGAGCGCTTATGTATGTATATGTATAGAACAGTGTCATTCAGCCGCGTATCGGGTTCAACCGGTTCGACCTTTTGCCGTCCTCTAGGCGTCATTTGCGCGGCAACCACCACGTCGACGCAAATCGGCGTACAACTTGCACAACGTGCCTCACTTTGCCGTCGCCGCTCTTAGAAGGAGTAGCTTCCGTCGTCGCTGGCAGCAGTCGCAGGAAAAAGTGCACAGTGCGTCCTACACATACACTATTCGTTTTCCAACTTTTTTGTAAGTACTATCAAATTACCAAACATTAATTGCTAAATAGAAGTTGGTGCAAAGTTATTTATAGCAGGAATTTATTTATAACCTCGTAAAACAGTAGTTGCAACGGTTTTGGAGAGATTCCTGCTGGAAATATATTTTACATCAAAATGTATTTATTTACTACTTTGTATATTTCATAGCAAGAATCATCGATTGCAGGAATATGAACCAAAAATATCTTTGTAACATTAAAAAGAAATTCAAGTTTTGGAGAATTGTCTGCAGGAAATATAATAAAAAGGAAAGCATATTTTTTCAGATATTTCCAGCTATTTAAAATTTATTCTCACTTAAATTTCCTTCGTGACTTAAATTTTATATTTCAACAAGAATTTCCAATAGGAATGTACAGCATGATTTTTAAAATATTCTTTTCGTTCCCGAAATAAATTTCTGCTTTTTTTCATTCTACTATACGTTTCGATGATATCTTATCATTTGAAACATATTCTCGAAACATTTTTCGGTTTATAAACAGTTTTGCTACAGATTATTCATGATTATCGAAACATCTATGGCGTATCAATTTCTAAGTCATAGTTTTTTTGACTTGAAAAGCTTCTCTTGCCTCCTCCTCATCCTCCTGCTAAAGTCATTACTCTGTAAAGTCATTGGTGAAAGTCAAGGTGACCCTGAAAGTCAATGATAATGAGATGCCGAGATTTGTTATATTTTATACGTTTTGGAGTGTTTCCTCATGCATTCATGTTTCTACAGCGATTTAAAAAAATTGAAATCGAACCGGTTGGATTAGGATTTGAATCGTGATATTTCTCCTCTGCTACTTTGCAGAAGTGGTTTGTTCTTAAAACTTATCTAATTTGTAAGAATAGAAAATGTTGTAGAAATGTTTTTGAAGCCATACTTGAATGTTATGTAATTATAGTAATTAAGTGACGTCGAAGGCGAGCCTCCTCGCGTCAACGTCGTCGTCGCGTGATTGGCTGACAATAATAGTAACTGCTTATCAGTTATTAGTAATTATAATCAACTTGATTCGGTTTAATATTCCAATATTCTAGCTTTATTTTTGCATTATAATTAAATTATGTTTGGAATTGGTTTTGTTTTAATTGTTTGAAACTAATAGAAATGTTGTGATATTTTTTAAAATGCAGACATTAAATGAAATCTTAATAATATACGGCTATATTAATAAAACTTCAAAAGAACAAAATTGTCGGTGGTTTTTCCAAGAATTGTTGTTCCTTTTTTCGCAGTAAAGGGGTAAAGAACTTCACAGTAATGTCTTCCTACTTCAACTATCCGGATGCGGCGATGCAGGATGAGCTGAGGCGCATCGCCGACGCCATCGTCTGCCCCGGCAAGGGTCTTCTCGCCGCTGACGAATCTGTCGGCACGATGGGCAAGCGTTTGAGCGACATCGGGCTGGAAAACACCGAAGAAAATCGTCGCAAGTACCGTCAACTGCTCTTCACCACTGACAAGCAGATCGGCGACTACATCTCCGGCGTCATCCTCTTCCACGAGACGCTCTACCAGAAGACCGACAACGGTGTGCCCTTCACCGACCTGCTGAAGCAGCGTGGCATCATTCCCGGCATCAAGGTCGACACAGGTGTCGTGCCTCTTATGGGTACCGATGGTGAAGGTACCACACAAGGTATGATTTCTTTAAACAACTTTAAAACTCATTTAATCCGTCTTAAAACCTTTAAGTGAGGATTTAAAATGTTTAATATTTGTTTGTAAGGAAAAATTGATTGTTTCTCGTAGGTTTGGATGATTTGAGCAAGCGTTGCGCTCAGTACAAGAAAGACGGCTGCCATTTCGCCAAGTGGCGCTGCGTGCTGAAGATCCAGAAGCACACGCCCTCGTACCAAGCGATCCTCGAGAACGCCAACGTGCTGGCTCGTTACGCGTCCATCTGCCAGATGAACGGCATCGTGCCGATCGTTGAGCCGGAAATCCTGCCCGACGGCGACCACGACATCGTCTCCTGTCAGAAGGTCACCGAGACGGTGCTGGCGTTCGTCTACAAGGCGCTCGCCGACCACCACGTCTTCCTCGAGGGCACACTGCTCAAGCCGAACATGGTCACTGGCGGCATGCAGCACTCGTGCAAGTTTGCCCCCGAGGATATCGCCCGTGCCACCGTTACGGCACTCGCGCGCACCGTGCCCCCAGCTGTTCCCGGCATCACCTTCCTCTCTGGCGGCCAAAGCGAGGAGGAGGCCTCTGTTAATTTGAATGCGATCAATCAGTAAGTATTTTCATTTATTTCTCTTTTCTTTCCTATAATCATTTTTTAAAACTTGTTTATTGATATTGAAAATGATTTACTTTTACTAATTTTGTGTGTTTTGATCTGTTTAGGTATGAAGGTAAGAAACCATGGGCTTTGACGTTCAGCTTTGGTCGCGCCCTGCAGGCTTCCGTCCTTCGGGAATGGATGGGCAAGGACGAGAATGTCGAGGCAGGACAGGAGCAGTTGTTGGCTCGTGCTATGGTATGTTCCCATGAATTTATTTTTAACACTGCCACAACCCAGTAAATTTGCGGAAACATCTTCCCTTAAAAACATTTTCGCACATTTTTAAATAAATTTTCCCGAATACCTAATAATAATCAGTTTAAATACAATTTAAACATGTTATGCATCCATTTAAAGGTAAATTAATCACCTATCAATTACAATTCAATATCATTGTCTACAGGCCAACAGTCAAGCATCCAAGGGTTGCTACGAGCCCGGCACTGTCAAAGGATCGGCTGGTGAGAGCGGTAACTTTATCAAGAACCATACCTACTAAAAATCGAAAAAGCAAATTACCAATGTACGAAAAAAAAAACAGAAAAGAACAAAAATACGTAAAATAACGAAAGTTGACCATCACGAGAGAGGAGCAACATATGAAGAACTACTGCGAAAATCCCAACAAAATAAATGTTTCTACACAATATATCGTTTAGTTTACTCCAAAAAATAATGTAGATTTTGTGGTGGTGATTATTACATTGTTGATGTCAATATCTGTCGTGTTTAATGTTGTTGATTTTATACGTGTTTTTAAACTGAAGATATATAAAGCAAATATATTTTTCTAGTGTAAGTCTCAGCTTATAAAAATGAGAAAATAAATACTATATTCTTTAAAAAACATGTTTGTTATTTTTGAAAATTACTAGAATTGATCAATTTTGAAAAGGTCGTCGTGCTTTTGTTGTAAAACCCATATAGTTAATTTCTATATCGTGGGAAACAAGTCGTCTTCTTTTCGGACGTTATGAGGATTATGTCTCATATTATTAGATTTGCTGGAAAATTCCATTTTACAAGACGTGTTTTTGAAAATTAAAAACTTCTGAAATGTTGATGCTTTATGACAATTCTAAATATCACTTATAAATAAATTATATTACGATGGAAATCTGTCTCGCATTTAAGAAGTTTTATTATTTATTTTTCATTTACAAACTTCAATTCGTACACATATAAAAATATTGCAATCTTATTCTTTGGATATTATAAATTGCAAGTATAAAAAGGAGTTCATTTTAATCTGTAAAATTTCGACCAGGTGCATGCCGCCCAGGTGGCGTAGTGGTAGAGGTGGTGAAGTGGGCGTGGGAGTTCCAGGTTCGAGGCCCAATCGGGCCGACAACCTTTTCCCGTCTATAGGGTGCTCGTGAGTCGTGACTCGGATGGAGTTCGCCGCGAAGCGGCGAACTGTAAGATTGCAGCCCGCTGGGAAAACGAACTTCCGCCGCGAAGCGGCGGTTGACCATTGTATTTTACTAAAACGTATGATTAAAAATAAAATTCGAAAAAAAAGAGCCGCTATTAAGCACCGCAGATGGGACTCGAACCCGCCGCACCCAAACACAAAGCACCCGCCCTAACCACTAGACCAATATCTTAACACATTGCAAACATTCTTCGAACAAACTAAAAATAAAAATAATAAAAGAGGACATGTTCTATAAGGCCATGTAATGAAATTGTACGGAACGCAATTTGCAAGAAGGAAAATGTATAATAAAACTTCTTAAATGCGAAAGAGTCTTTTATTGTAATATAATTCAATTCACAATACCAAATTCAACATTACGTCTTCGCGTTTTCCGAAAATATTACGATAGTGACAAAAATGTTGGTACCTGGTCCACAGAGCTGCGAATAGATAAAATTTGAGGATTAAAAAATTAAATAAATGTAACTTTTTATAAAATTCAGAAAAACGTTAATTTTAAACTTTTTAAAATTTGTTATCAAGCAGCGCCATCTTTTATATAATAGTAGAATTACAAAGCTCTATTAAAACGTTCAATTAGGAATCTGTTTTCTAATGGGTCGAACTTTATACATTGATCAATAGATGGCGCCACCAATATTAAAAAATTAATAAATTCCCACCTCTTTTGCATTGATTTAACTAAATACTACGGTTTAACATGATTTTTTTCCACACCGTATTATTATTATTATAATACAAGTGGTTGCTTAAACTTGCTTATGAACATATAAATTTACTACTACAATGTTAATGATGTTCGACAAAGCCTTTAGCAGTAAACACCTGCAATTTCACTGGTTCCATTTGCTTTAACAATAACAGGCAAAAAAATTTCGAGTTAGCCGTCGCAATAATTCATTAAATTGCCATTCCGACAAATTGAAAAGCACTATGAAATTACTTCAACCCCATTCATGTAATTACCCAAAGAAAGGAAGCGGTATCGTCAATTACGCCTCCATGCAAACCAAATTAACTTTTAATTTGTTTCTTGTCTTTTCGAAAATACTACAACATTCTTTAATATATACTACTCTCTTTGGCATGCCTGGGCATCTTTCATTTCAATCACGTTGGTCGAAACTGTCGCAATGTTCGATCCATCAGAAAATCAACGAACCGATCAATCGGATGCACAATCAGCGGTATCACAGCCAAACCAATCATCGCAGCAGCGAACTTCCTTTGGTCCTTCTTGAATAAATCAGATTTCTTCATGCCCCACATCGACGTAGCCACAATGCGATTGATGGTAAAGCCTGGTATAGCTACAGATGCCAATATTTGCCAAATCAATGTATCACAGGCTGTGTAAGTTGTTAAAAGTGATCGATGATAAACTACTCCTTCTTGCTAAACATATAAAAGTTAATATAATTAATTATAAATACATATTAAAAAGTCATTCATACGTAAATCGATTAATATCATCAAAGATAACAAGATAACCCCAGAGAAATAACCAGAAAATCACCAAATTAACCTGAAGATTAACCAAATATATACTTAAAAACTATGAATGTGGGGTGACACACTCTTCAAAAACTTAAATTTCAAAGTCCTAAGTTTTAATCCCAAAAAATAGTTTACACTTACACGATGAGTTTTCAACGTTTTATCAACCGTATCAGCACAAACATACGCCAATGCAATGCCGTAGGAACCAAGAACGATTTTACTGCCTACAATTGGACGAAATGCTTCACCGACTTCGTTTGCATAGCCTAAAATATTACAAAACACATTGAAACCAAAATTAAAAATATTAACCATTGTTTTCATCTATTGCCATAGATATATACTTTGTTTATCCGTTACATAACGTTTTCTAACCTTAAATTTTGAATGTCAGTCATTATCACAGTTGTAAACTTACCTAAATATCGAATTGGTGTGTCCCTATAGATATCTACAGGCTTTTTACCTTCGGAGGCCATGGCAAATATCGTTAATAATCACTTTGAATGTACATAATTCTAGGGCAGTTTAATTACGTGGAATTTCGATTTTTTGGCACAAAACTAGGTCGACATGCTGGATTATAACCGACCCCCGATTATATCACATGATTTGGTGTAGTTTGGGTTGCATAGCATAAATGCATATATTTGAATACTGTGTACTCGAAATATTTGCATTTATAAAAAACACCATACAATTTTATTCGTATAATTATTTACAACCAATAGTTAAATGAATTATTTTTCTTAAAATTTAGTTTGGAATTTAAATTTGAAACTTTTGAAACTTATAGCATCATCTGTGAACAATTCGCATGAACGACTTTCATAAATGTCATTTCAACAAACATAACGTAAAATATATTTACCTAACTCTTAATTTTCCAACAGCCAATAATAATGTTAATAATCTAATTCAACCTGAAAAACATGGCATACGACTTTAAATCTGAAAGTGAAGTGAAAGAATACATCAATAATTTAGGAATAGAGTATCGATTTGGTTGCTACAGTGAAAAGAAACCTGAAGGTAAAATGATTGCTAAAAACTTTAAGGTTAGAACACCCCCTAAAACATTTCTTAACATTTGCAGTATGCCATTTGTTGGGAGATTTCCTCGAAGCAATCAAAAAAGACTTCGAAAAAGCTGGTAAATTGTACAAAAATAACTGTGATGACCATAAGTATGGCAAGTCATGTTACAAATACGCTAGTTATTGTCTGATGGGAAAAGGGGGACAAAAAGAAGACTTCCAAGCAGGATTAAAATATATGACGATAGCCTGTGATGAGGGCGAATCTGATGGTTGTTTTAATCAAGGTTTGGTTTTGATTACGAATAATGAGTCGAAAGGAATTGATATGAATATACCCAAGGTAAGAACCATCATTTTTTATTAATTTCATCTTATTTGTTTTGTTATTCATCCTGAAATGTGTTTTAAAATGTTTCTGATGTAAATTGTGATGTTTTTTAGGGTATGGAGTTATTAACAAAGGCATGTGAAGCCAAAAATGCGAATGCATGTTATTATCTCTCAGGAATGTACATTGCTGGGGTGAGAAACCCGAAAAGTGTAAAGAAGAATGAGTTTATCTCCAAGCCGGATATGAAGAAGGCGTTTAGCTATGCTCAGGAAGGTTGTCATCTTGGGAATATTTATAGTTGTGCGAATTTGAGTCGGATGTATGCAAAAGGAGAAGGTAAATACTGAAAATAAAACACTTCTCACTTCTTTATCGATCTTTTTACAACGGTATTGATATTATGATACCGTTGTAAAAAGATTTATAAATCGCTGTTTTTATGTTTTGCATAAAAAAAAACTTAAACAAAATTAGTGAAAATTTCGTTTTTGTGGTTATATATTGTAATTTTGTTTTAGGTATTGAAATGAATAAAGAATTAGCTGATAAGTATAAAAAGATAACAATCGAGATGCAAGAAGAGATGCAGAGTAATCAAACGCTGAGTTTTCAAGAAGGTTTGAAGTGATTTAATGTTTTTGGTTAAGTTTACTGTTGGAGGTTAGTAAATACATTTTAAACAAATTGCTTATTTTGTTACATTTCCCAAAGAAATTTCCCATTATTAATATCATAAAACATTAACATTTTAGTTTAATTTTTTTAATTTGGAGTTGTATGTTTTGAGATACGCGGTTACATAAACACATATAGGTATCGTGCATGCGATCGAAGCTGAACTGAAAGGTCCGGCGAGTCCAGGTGGAAATATCCACTACATTTTCAAAGTGTACTTTTTCTTTCAGTTGTATATATATAAGCAGCCTTTATTCTGGCATTACACGCCTTAAAACATTCATTTATAAACACATCCCACATCACAATAATAAATAAAATAACATATTAAAATAATTATGTCTAACGGTAACAACAACTTAAACTTACTTAACGAAACCACTTATGTTGCTTCCTCCCCTTTCCCTTATAATTTGATTGACCAAATTCACATTCTCCCCTCCCTCATCCAACCATTCTCTCATTCATGCTCACAGAATCACACCCATTTATCCACCTATCACCTTACACCTGTGGGGAATGTATTCCCTCCAAATTTATGTCACACACACACACACAAGTAATGTTATTCAAACAGTCACACCTGCCAGCTAGATTGTATTTCTACCAGGTTAATTCTATCCCTTTCGTACACTAACTTTCTTGCCTTTTCGACACTTCTCCCTTCAGACTTCTGAACACCGCACTGTTTCTCCCGCTGTTGCCAAGCCTGACGGCTTGCGCACCTCGGTCACTTGGTCTTCGACCACACCACAGTACACATCGTTTCCAATATCACAAAGCACATCACTTCCTCAGCACCCGACAGGTGTGACATACCGAAGATAATAAAGTACGTTCGCAATCTCAAACACTTGAAGAACATCCTTCCACACATCCATACATCTCCTCACTATATGCTCCCACGTATTCACCCCATCCCACACATATATTCTTCTCCCATCCATACTTTCCTTCCTTTTTCTTCGGATCCACATCTCGCCCTTGCCATCACACGCTTATTCTTCGCACTCATTGCCCTCGTGTCTATATATGCTGGTCTGTGGTTGATTGTCTGTAACTGCCTGTATGTTGGGTTGTAAGTGCTGTTCCGAATGCTTTCCTGACGCTTCTGTTCCTCAACCTCCCGGCCTGTTACCCGTACTACCTCTTCTAGCACTCCCTCTCTCTTTAGAATTTCTTTGACAATCGTCTCTGACAAACCAACAGCCTCGTAAGCCTTCAATTATATAAAGATTGTTTTTGATGTTGTCATGCTAATGTCTGCATGTATAATCTTATGGCGGTTTTGACAATTTTATTTTCGTCGTACATATTCGGCGAGTTTCTGATTTCTCCCCGCAGAGAGTGCCGGAAGGGCCCTAAAGGGCTTCATTTACCTTAAAACTTTTCTAAAATTTTATAATCCATGTAAAATTTCCAATATTGCACCAATCTACCTGAAACAAACTATAACAAATTCCCAAAAGTTCCCTCTATCGATTGACATACTTATGTTCTCAGTTTGGGCCATAAACTTTGGACCTGCCTTCAATGCGAACGCCTAGAAATTTAAAATTTTGTAATTTCCAAAGTAATTTATGGACATTGTTTTGAAAATACAGGTACTGGATAGATACCTTTATTGACAAACTTCTAACCCACGGTTTCGAGCATCCCACATTACTTTTCCATTTCAGTATTATTTATACATATTATATAAATTCTATAAATAAATTCAATTAAAAGCAATAAAAAAAAAAGTCAGTGACCCCTGCTTCCATCTCTTTACTGTTCAGCATTCCTCCTTCTTTCCTTCTCCTTCAGGATGACCGAGACCCTAGTCACCTCCTCTCAGACCTACTGTCTATCTCTCATTCATTCCTACACATTCCCACGCCAGGTGCTCTCACGTGTCATATCCTACTCCGCACAGCCAACACTTTTTGTAACTTTCTTCCTGCCTCTTCCGATCCACATTTAGCTCTAGCCATTATTCGCTTTTCTCCCACAGATTTTTCTTGGCAGTCCATATAAACCGGTCTCCTCCCTATTATCTTCACCGCCTGATATCCGGTATAGGTAGTAATAAAAGGTTAAAAACTGACGAAATAACATTGTTTACAAAATATATTATGATTTATTTATATACAGAATATATACACGTTGCATAGCATCAGTTTTAAGATGAAACTCGCTACACTTTTACACGAGATTCAGTGCCAGACACGTTAAACTTAAACATTAAGATATAAATTAATTTACCTCCATGGGGAAAGTCTTTAAATTCGCACCGCACCATTCGTAATGTCTCTGTGCAACTTAATAATAAAACTTGTTAAGTTTATGCCACTCTTTTCCACGTTGTTTATGTTGTGATTTGCTGTTTTTGCAGCGATTGTTGCAAATCCTGCTGTAGGTTTTGCAGCTGTCGCATGATTTGCTCCATGTCGATTTGCCCTTTGTGCTGGCTGGCTTCCTGGACGATGATAGGTCGGTCGAAGAGGAATGGTGGCGTCGGGGGTGGCAAGCGGCCACGTAGCTGTTGATGGTGGGCGTTATGAGCATGGCGTAATTGGATGTGACGGCAGCGTGCCGCTGATGATGACGCAGGATGATCGTGAAGCGCGTCGGCGTCTTCAGCGGGCAGCTGGATTGTCTTGATGTCTAGTTTGGGCTGCACCGGTGCACGAGCAAACTCGGCTGCGTTCGCAACTCGTCCAAGATTTGCGTGAGCTTCCTCGAAGACGGTGGGTAATGGCTGGGGAGTCGCTGTAACGATTAAAAAGGATTGTTTAGTTTTTAACAGATTTCTTTAAGAGTGTTTTCATTCAAAAGGTAATTTAATTCTCTTGCATTTGATATGTAATTGTTTGAAATTATCATGAAGAGTTATTGAATAATTGAAGAAAGAACATGTGCAAAGAAAATATAAGATGTTTGAGGCGCTCCAGGACCAAAAAAATTAAGAAAACTTGACCGAAAATAATGACTGAAATTATTAACCTATTTCTCGAGAAATGGCAACATTTCAAAGAGAATTTAATCCTTTTTAATTTTAGTTCAAAATTTGCTAATTGTCACGAAATTTGAGTCATTAAGGAAAAATAAAGAGAAAACAAAATTGTCTAAAATTCGTTAGAAATTTGTCAAAGTACATAGATGAACTCTAATTCCTAAAATTATTAATCAATTTCTTTCAAAATATCATAATTTGGCAGATCATTTTATACTCTTTAATTTAGTGTCTCGTTGTTGTAATTAGTATAATGGATTATTGAATTATTTTAACAAAAACTTGAGAAAACAAGGACAAAGTTTCTTAAATTGTATAAGAATTTTTAAATTACTGTAATTTGCTACTAAATAAAGTAATTTTTATGTACAATACATATCCTTAAAACAAATTTTACTCGTTACAACAAAGCACAACCACAATTATACAGGGTGTTACAGAAATAACGTTAATACTTAAAAATGGAAAATATTAGAAAAAAATTCAAGATTAAATTATTTCATGCAAAAAGAACTTAAAACAAGGAGAAATTAATATAATTAATATTGTTAATGCACACTCACGCATCCCAACCGTGCATGTAGGTCCTTTGAAGAAGTCGGTTGCCTTAACGACGGTGCCAAATTGATCCTCAATCTGTACGACGACTCCAAAGAGTTTGCCTTTGTTTAACTCTCTCACACCTTGCAGGACGTTTAAATTAACGTAGGGCATAGACTCGGAGATGACTTTCGAGTCGCCAATCTTCCTTTTTACTGAATAATTGTAAAAGATTTTATTAGAACAACGATTGTTTGATTGAAAGCATTAAAAATAACTTACGCTTATGTTTCTTTTGTCCTTTCACATGGTAATAAAGTGTAACGCGGTAGAGTTTCTCAGCCTCTGCAGGATTTCCTGCCGTTGATCCTGCCACGCAAGGAAAAATGTCAGAAGTATCGCTGAAGGTTTGATTGGACGGAGTTTTGCGATAAAGACGGAGATTTGCCACCGCGATTGTATCTTCAAGCTGGGTTAGCGTGAAATACAGTTTCATGAAATCATCCACTTCTTCTGCGCTCTTTGGCTGATCACCTGTTGGAAAATTTATGGTGTTCTTATACTCATTTTATAGAGAATTTCATAAACTTTCAAAAGGTATATGATAGATATTGGTGACAATGATTTAAATCTGGGTAAAATTAAAGAAACTGACGGAAAGTGTAAAAGTTTGCAGTGATTCAATAAAAATTATAAACTTCAACTTTAATTGATTATTCATGATAAACTGTTCGATTAAATTTGTTGAGTCTTTTAATAAATGTTGAAGAAATTAAGTAGCTATTAATTGATGCATAATTTGTTAGTGTTACCAAAACTTAACTCAACCTAAAAAGGGTATAAACGAAAGAATTACTATTAATATGTATGTCAAACTTTAATTAACTATAGATAATGAACTATTTGTTTAAAACAGTTGAATCTTTTGCCAAATGTTGAAGAAATTAAGTAACTAATGATTGATGTATCATTTATTAGGGTTACCAAAGTTTAAGTAGACCTAAATGAATAAAAATCAAAAAGTCATTAAAATCTGTATGATTAACTTTAATTAGCTATAAGTAATTAACTGTTAATTTAAATTGAATGAATCTTTCAGCAAATGATGAAGAAATTAAGTAGCTATTAATTGATGTATAATTTGTTTGGGTTACCATAGTTTTAGTAGACTTAAATAAGTAAAAACTTACAATTTGCATAAAACGAACGATCGCGTTCGCCATAAGTGTTGCTGCCGTTGTCTTTCGTGATGAACTTGAGCACTCGATCTTTGATATTGTTCGTCATGGCCTGCTTATCTCTGCAAAAAAGCCACACACGTGTTTGCAATTAATTCGCACGTCGAAATAAATAAATATAAATAACCAACCAAAAAGCAAGAAAAAAACCGTCTAAAAATTCGCAAATCAACAAATCTTATTCTTGGAGAACAAAACAAAACATTGCAACGAATCCGAGTAAAAAAGGAGTCGATTAATTGGTCAATTAATGAATCTCGCAGAAGATGTGTGCGCGGTGGCCGTGGCTGGAGCTTTTTCTCGCTCGCGTTTCATTGAGATTTATTTTCGGCTCGTAGACAATACTTCCGGATGTCTGCGGCCCACACGCGTCAAGGTCGGGTTGTGCTGGTGCTGGAGGCGGGCGGGGAAGGCGGCAGATGCTGATGGAGGTGGAGGACGATTGCGTAACGCGTTGGCGGTTCATAGGGAGAGGTGATTGAAAATAAAAAGCGTTACACGAGACGGCGCGTGTGTAGATCGTATAGACGGCGCGACACCAGACAATTCATCTGCGCTAATCACACGAAATCGTTTGCGTGGCGCTCATTTCCGGTTCCTAGGGCTAGACAAACGTACTCCTTGCGATTATTCTCAAGTCCATTTGCGATTACGACATGACTTCGAAGTATTATGCCTTCAAATTCTAAGATTTCATAGAAAAATGGTGGATTTTGTGAGGTTTTTAACTCGATTTTCGTCTTTCAAAGAAAATACCTCATAATTCCTGTTCTATAAGGACTTGATCAACCAAACATATACTAATCGATAGATGAAGAAATTATCTATCAAATAGTGTCATATTAGTTAAGCTTAATAATATTGCCTAGTTCTGACAGACGTTTAAAGTTCGTAACTTTTCTCATCGTTTCATATTTTGTGTCAACTTTAGAAAATCATAAAAAAAAACAACTAATTAACAAATTATAAAAAACTTCCAATGATCTGAAATCTAATTAAATTCTTAATAATACCTGCTAACTATTATCGATAATATCGTATTGGTGTACCAGTTATTAAGGGTTGAAAATCGAATTTTTTCTTACCCTAAAATTTTTGTTGCATATAATTAAATTCTTCCTTATTAGCCTGCAACGAATACTAGATCAATAAGCAATATACTCGTCGATAGTTTAATAAATTATCTATCAATTGATGAAACTTTTGTTAAATTTCCTTAAATGTAGAAGCTTTTACAGGCGTTTTAAATTCATAACATTATCTTCATCGACTACACGAGTTAGAATAAAGCGCGTTTTTATAAAGTAGTTTAAAGTATCACAAAAAATCAACGAATCATCCATTTTCAAACATCTATACATTTTTTGAAAGGTAATTACATTTTTAATATCATCTTTAATATCATCTCATTCTCGTATTAATATTCTACGATTCGCATAAAAGTTATAAAGGGTTAAATCTTCGCTTCACTTTTCTTACACCCAGGAAAGAATTTCGTTCTTTGTCTAATTAATTGCCTCATAACTACTTTTTCAAAAAGTCTAGATAAACCAACGATATAATATTCGATAGGCGAATAAATTCTCCATCGGCTGACGTAACTTGCATTAAATTTAATAAAGACCGTCCGTTTTTACACACGTTCGAAATGCACAGCATTTTTTCATCGTCTAGCCGGATTTAATTAGCCAATGAGTCGCAGGTTCTTGTGTCAAAATGTGCATTCCTGCAGTGTCTTGGCTAAGGCGTGCAGAGAGGAGCGAATCGTCGCTTTTTTCGTCGCGTCTTTGCTGCCTGCAATGCAGCAGCAGGCCTGCTGCCATGAGCTGGCTGTCGTCCGTCCGTCGCGGTCGTAGACGACTCCTAGCTAGACACGCTGGGCGCGCTTCTCTTCTGTCTGTCTAGACAGTGTATTGACCTATGCATATGGATTACCATGCCTCTCTCCTGCAGCCAGCAGGCAGCCAGGCCTGCGTAAGGTGTCAGTCGGCAGCACGTCTGCAAACATTGTCTAGCTCGCCTCTCAGCCGGCTCTCAGCTTTTTGAAAGTTCACACCCGAACGCGCAAACAAACAGCCTCGAAAATCACCACTACCAAACACTTTACACATTCTTTTCGTCTCGGTATCTGATAGAGGAAGAGTTTCAACGTCGAATGCAACTTGTTTCGTTCAAATCGATGCAACCATTCCGAATTTATGTACATTTTAAAATTTTTCAGAAATTCCATTACTTTTTTTTGCAAATACATCATAAAAACATTAATTACAATGTTCCTTATTAACTTATTTCAATTTTATGTAGTTTACCAGAATCTCAGATATATTTTCTATCGGTTACTTTTAAGTATATGTTGTTTTAGTTAATAGTTTACCTGTAAAATGATATGAAACTTATGAAAATTTAAATTTTACATTGTAAAATTTTTGATGAAAAATACCATCAGTTTTAAACTTTCCTATAATCATTTATTGTTGAGCGATTGAAATGAACTATACTTTATTTTGTTGAGAATTTATCAGGCTATGTATGTATACACAAGAATAACATTTCTAGAAAATACAAGGAGTTTTAGAAAGATTTTTCCAGTAAAAAACGCAAATGTCAATCGAAATGTTGAATAATTTTTGATGCTCTATAAAATCAACACTTTTAATCATATCCTAATTAAATAAATTTCGTTTGATAGAGAATTCAACTGAGTCTTAGTAGGTATAAACGCCTATTCGATAATGTCCGAGGAATGCTAGTTATAAGTAATTTCTTCCAAATTCATAATTTTTTCGGTCGTAAAAAATCCTGAACAAAATCAAATTTAATCACACATGAAATCTATATTAACGAATTGATTTGAATGAAATAAATTTAAATCAATGTAAAATTTATCACTCTATACTAAACGTATCTCTTAATCCCTTTGCTAAACAGTATAGGGTTTTCCCGGAATAGAAAAAAAAAAAACACGAAAAACGATGTGCAAACTTTGAAGCTTCATAAATCAAACAATTTTTATTGAATTTCAATGCAACAAAGTGCATTCGAAGTAGAAGCAAGTATACGAAAATATATACGTCTGGAGGAGAACCGCCACGCGTCGTGCAGCAATCCGCGTGTTTTGCGATGCGTGTCGGGTTTGTCGTCTACGTCTACGCGTCTAGGCACGCTCATTTGCATGTCTGAGGCCCAGTCGACAACGACGAGCATTTGCGTTTTTTTTACAAACCTACAACTTTACTACGACGTGATTATGTTGGCGACTCGCAGGCTGAGTGTCTGTCTGTCTAATGACGATAAATAAAATCGATTGCCAGGCTCAGCAGCATCTCAGCGTCTTAGCATCATCGTCAACGTCATCAGCAGGCCCCGGCAGGAGTGCAATACACCGAGCCTTGGCCTTATTAATAGGTATTTTATTGACAAACTCTATTTTGCCTCACTTTTCTTATTTTTCTGCATTTTCCTAAATAAGATCGGAATTGTGGATAATAAAGTTCATCAAAGTTTAAGCATTAATTATACAGCTTTAAAATTGTTCAAAGTTAATAAAAATGATACCATGTCAAAGAGAATTTAATAAACTGTTAGTTAATGACTTATTTTACTTCTAAAACTTGTGATAAATGCGAACATTTTCAGATTAAAGCGTTACTCGACTAAAAATACAATAGTTTCGATTTTTTAAGGTTTTCAACTTTTCATTTCGGTTATATATACCTTTTGGCGACTTGAAATTAATTTTGCCACATTGTTGATAGCTTTCAATGTTTATTTAGTGATGTTAAATCAAAATAACTGAAGTTTTTCAAGAGTTTTTCAAGTTTTTCAAAAAATGCCTATTATAAATATTCATCGCACTTCAACCAAAAATTAAAAACTTTTAAACTGCTCTAAAATTAATATAAAGTACACCAAATTAAAGATAATTTAATAAAATATTATTCTAAGCCTTAATTTTATGCCATAGAATTATAATAAATTAGGAAAACTTTGTTAAACAGTTGCTAGTCAACAGACTTTGTAAAAGAACAAACTTGTTTTTTAAACCATTAAAAAGTATATAAAATATGGCATAACTTTGATGAAATTAAGGTGGTATTAAAGAAGATTTAATTAGCTTTCTATTGGTACTCGTATATTTCACCTAGCTTTATTGAAAGTTATGGTAAATAGCTATTACTTAATTAATTTCGTTTGTAACATTTTGTTTCAAGAAGAAATTCTATATTTCGGCATGACATTGTCAGTAATCTATATAATAAACTCAAATCTAATTTCTACAAATAGTCTTACAAGCTCTACTGACATAAAACTATAAATAATCACGAAAACTACGCGGTGCAGTGCAAATGCCAACAACTTTTGCCAGAAACAGAGGCACAAATCTCTCAAGAAACGCAGAAAACACACGCAAAATACACAAATAAAGATGAAAACAAAACACCAATATTATTAACACACTCATGCAAATGTTACCTGTCTTCAGGCGTTTGATAATCCCTTGAAACAATAGAAAATTTTATGTTATTCACATTTTTCGGAGTAAAAAACATTATGTAAACTTTCAAAGTGAATTACTCAAAAACTATTCAAGATATGTTACTTAAATGAAGATACGTAAAAAGGCAATTTTATTTACTTTTAAATGAAGTCAATTTATACTAAAAGTTCTTAAATAAACATTTTCAATTATTTTTTAAAGTTGTAAAGACAAATTTTCATCTGTTCGTTTGCTTACAATTTTTAATTGTTAATAACCAATGAAGTAATAAAGCAATTTATATGATGTTAACTGAAGTAGACGAAAAATTTAATTGGCTTTCAATTGATATATACAAATATTCAATATATTGACAATAAATATTTTTAAATATTTTTTGAAGTAAAAAATCATAGAATTATAAAAATTCGACACTTTAAAAAATTAACATATTTAAACATAATTTAAAAGACAACTATTCGATTGATTTACCTGAAATTTTCATGAGTCGATAGCAAATTTAATCTAGTCTACAATAGTTATATTTACAAATAATGATAGACTTACTGTTGGCGTTGACGTTGCAATTGTTCATGACGTGCAGTCGCACTGTCCTGTTGACCGGGAAGCGGTTGATCGCCTTGCATTTCACCATCATCCTCCTCGAAATGGTACTTTCCAGGCCTATGGTGGTGGCGCTCATGTTTGCCACCCCTCTCATGCTTCAGAGGCGGCTCTGCACCACTCGGCGACGGTGGTGGAGGCGGTCGATGCCGTTCGTTATATTCGACAATCTCCTCAGCAATGCGCTCTACATAACGCTGCAATTCTTCGTCGTAAAAACGCTCTACAGACGCATCGGAGACGGTTAATGCCGCCTCCACAGCTGGGGCAGTCTCTGGGGTTGGTAACGCACGTGTTATTAACACAGTTGATAAAAATATTAGCAGGCAAAACATTTTCATACGTTTTTAAGAGTCTATTAAGTTTTCTTTTCGATTCTTTTCAATTAAGTTTTTTTGAAAATTTAAAGTTTGTCTATGTTTCAAAACGATTTTTTCGAGTGTTAAAATATATTTTAAGTAAAAAATTGTTGAGAAATATAAAATATCAATGTCCAAACACAAAATGTTCACATTTATACAAGGTTTTCTTCACTTTTAGCATTGTTTTTAAAGGATTTTCTTTATTTAAACAATCTTGTAGTTTTTTGGAAGTTTTAAGTCGTTTAACGCTTTTTAAACTTAATTCTTGGCAGTTTTTGTTTGTATTTTATCAAAAATCTTGATTTTACTAAGATTTTCAGTTGTTTATGGATAAAATCTCGAGTTTTATTGAAGTTTTCTTGATTTTTAAAAGATTTTAAAACGTGATTGAAGATTTTAAAAATTTTATACGATTTTAAAAAGGTTTTTACGATTTTATTTGGTTTTTCACTGGACTTTTCGTTGCTTTTCGTCGGAAATAAGCTGGTGGTGTGCGTTTGAAACAAAATATATTAATATGTATGTGTGCGAGCGGCGGTTAACGGCGAAATGAGCGATGAAACGGCCGCGACGCGCGGATTTAAAGCGCCTGCCCCCGCTTGATGTGGCGCTCACTCGCCTCCCCCACCGCCCCACAACCGGCGGCCGGACTCACGTGTCGCGCCTCCACACACACACACACACACACACACACACATTGGCAGCAACATGGTGTCGATGTGATTTGATTTGATTAATTCAGAAGCCCACAATCAGATCCATCTAATGCCCCGACTGTCTACTTCGTCTGGCCAACTAAAAACAACGAAAATGCCACCGTTTCACACACAATTACCTATTAATTATCATGCGATTGTTATCTGCCTTCTATTCTTTGA
Organism: Mimaenictus wilsoni; assembly: GCA_027575185.1. NCBI lineage: Eukaryota > Metazoa > Arthropoda > Insecta > Coleoptera > Staphylinidae > Mimaenictus > Mimaenictus wilsoni. Next base: position 25,657 of record JAODAC010078377.1, on the reverse strand, counting down.
TTACTTTAAGCTATTGCGATTTGTTTCGATTGTTTCACGTAAATTTCTTGAACGCATTGTCTTTGACTGTTTTTGTTTATATATTGTGTTGATTTGTGACGATTGCCACAAACTTATGAATATTGTTTTTTTCATCGAATTTTATTCGAGTAGTCGAGGACTTGAACGAATATTGTAAATATATGTTTCAAGTGGTTAAGTAGATTAAATTACCTGGAATGTGATACATTTCCTAGAACGTTTTTTTCGTGTTGATTTCGTCGAGTTTAATGACTTTTGAAGTTATTTTGAGATTTGGTCCCTTAATTAGCACAAACAATGATCTCCAGATTGTGTTTATCATGTAATTTAGTTGAGTGATAGTTGATTTAAAATTGTGTCAATATTTATGTTCCAATTGTAAGTAGCAGGAAAAACGTGGTTTAAATATTAAGAAAGCCAAAATTTCATAGAGATGGTACTACCATTTTAACGCCAGATAAAATATGCTTCTACTAGTCCTTGGTTCATTAAAATAACTATATTGGCACGTTTGTCAATTATTCTAAACGATTAATAAAGTTTTTCATACAAATTGATTGAGAATTTTGTTTCGCACATTCAAATCACAAAATACCATTATTTAATACACTCTGTATATATTAAAATATACATCATTTGAAAGCTTATTAAATTATATTTCTAACGAAGTTTATTACGGTTCACTACCTGTGTTAGTTTTCTTTTAAAACTTCACTAATTAACAAACATTTTTCCGTGAAAATAACTTTTTTGCCATTTATTTTTTTAAAATTTATTCTACGAATTGTGAGGATTTTAAAAGCAGCAATTATCAAAATTTATCATGTCCAGGTGTGCTCGAAGAGCTGATGAGTAATCCCCAGAAGAAATCAGCGACATTTTCTCGAATTTCTGACTCAATCCGATTGGAATCCTTAAAATTTTTAAACAAGTCGATCGCCTGCTGTTTTTATTAGTTTTTAAAACGCAAATTAATCAAATATATAAACGAATAAGCTATTAAATCATTATACCATTAGAAATGTTAATAGAGTGACTATTAGCAGAATGTTAATGTATTACAAGATTATAAATGGTTTTCGCATAATTCGTAGTTAAAATTAGAATTATTTTTCTTAGAAAGTTTGGTGATATCATTATTAAATTTGATGTTAAATTACAAGAGAACTGAGTAAGATAATGAAATCAAACAAACGACACATGAAAATATATTCAATTGCCCTTATTAGTACGTTACACTTGCTTGCCTACAGAGTGTTCTAAATATAGATAAATGAATTTTAAAGGCAAAAACATAAAATCAGCTTCAAAAGTTGATTCTAAGAATTAAGTTCTGTTCGCCACGTAAAAGATATTGATATTCGCACGTAATTCAAACAACTTTCGTCGAAGACTAAACATATGCAACAAACAACTCGCTGAAGGAGTGAAGAAACTTTGCATGATGTGTTGTTGTGTCTGCTTGAAGAAATACGCCAAAAATGTCGCGTCTTTTTTTCAGTTGTTGTGATGTGTCGCGGTTTCGTGTTTTTCGCGCTGGCGATCATAAAATGATTAAAAATAACCACTGCACGTGTGGTTCTAATAAATTATATCAAAATACATCATGTGGACCCCACAGCATGTTAAATTCGGTGCAATTTCATGCGTTCACGCACTTCCGTTTCATATGACTCGATTTATTTGGGTTACGAAATTTTGACGCAGGTTAACCGCCACATTTTCAAAGATATTCTAATTGAAAGTAACGTGTTATAAAGAAAATTTAACTGGCTTTCAAATAATGTTCATATTAAATGACAGCGTTCGTTTTAAATAATATTAAATAGCTGTTACATTAATAATGAATGAATTTACTTCTTTCTCAACTTTTAAAATTATTCTTGTGTATTATTCTAAACCTAAATAAATTAGTCAATTGAAATAAGACATAATTTATAAGTAATCTAACGTACTTTTGTCTAGAATATATTTTATTCTACGAATCGATTTTAAAATAGTGAATATTGTGTTTTATTTGCACTGGTGTTTTTTCAATGCATGCATTTTTATTTATTTATGTTTGTGTATGTTTGACGCATGATAAGTAGCTTATTTATGAAGATATTTTAATGAAATAAACTATAAATTAAAGATAATTTAATGTACATTCATGGCTTATTAATTACAATTCCAATAACGTTTGTAAATATTTTCAAATTGGTTTTTAAAGTGTCAGAAACACTTTTTTATTTCGTTGAAATTTTAACAGGCATTTCTTATCAAATTTAAGGGATAAATAAATAAGTTAGCTGTAGGAGATCAAATTCAAGTTATAGACAATTTAATCAGCTTTCGAATGATATATTACATATTCACATAAATAATATGAAAGTTGAGATATTCCATTTTAAACAAAATATTTGAAAAATTATCGTTGCTATTTTCAATTTTTAATTATGAGGAAACTAATCAATAGATTTTAATGATTCTTTAAACATTAAAAAGAACATGAACTCTTCTATTTTATCCTAATCTGCAATTATACAGAGTGTTTTAAAACAGTGAAAATTACGTTAATTTGAACCAAAAATAAATTCAAAACGCATTATTTTTAAAATTACGAATTTAAATCAAGAATATTAACATTCAAAATATCATAAAATAGTTTAAAATATCGCAAAATTACCTTTTCAATGATGTGCATAAATCCAAATAGGAAAAATCGACGATAAATCCATTAAATACGTATTAAAATGCGATTTAATAACTCTAATCAAATATTTATGCACTTAGTAGATCATTGACACAATCATGTGTAACACAATGTCGCGTAATCGGATCACCGCCGTCACAGGTCGCAAACTGACCAACGTTTTCGGCGGCATCATGTTGTCGGAAGACTGGCCGGCCAGGAAAGTTAGCAAAAACGCAGAAAAACGGAAGTTCCATGACCTGGCAAGCCGCCGCCGAAGGTGTTTGATTTCCATCGAGACGCTGTGATCGCATTTTTTTGCGCCGTTTTACCCAGCGTGCGAAGACATTGACGGATAGACGACACCAGAAATAATAGACGCCGTCTCTTATTGCATAGTTTCGATAAAAATTTTATAGTAAATCAGGGTGTTTGCACGTTTTGGTGTCATTTCCACGAAGGAATTGCACGCAAACGCACTAAATGTGCAGATTTTGTGGATCAGTAAGGTCAATGTCACTTGTTTACCAAAACCCAGGTCAAAGAATTACGTGATTTATTACGTAGTACTTAATTTCGCGCATAATTTCTGTTAAATGAGACGATCAGCAAGGAAAACCGTCTTTTTTCTGGTCAAATATACAATAAATACGATTAGTATTGGTATTACATCATAAAACAATGGTTTTAAGTTTGTTTTATGGAGTTTATTGAAATTATGAGTTGATAGTTTCATAAAGAAGCTTATGACGGTTCATTTGAGACCATATACGATTAAAACAAACAAATTGTAGGAGTTATGAACGAAAGAAACTTTGAAGGTTTCAAGCTTTATTCAAACTTGGCGCGTTGCTACCATTTGTTTTTAACGGTTGCTATGGTTACATGCCATTAAAATACATGACATGCGGCCATTTTGAAATAACAAAAGTACCCCACAAAGAAACCAACCAATCATGGAGTTTTTTCAAGAAGCTACTAAAAAAAGTTTCCAACTTTATTAAAACTTGGCGCGTTGACATCAATTGTTTTTTTGCGGTTGCTATGGTTACGTTCTATACAAATACATATTTGTCGGCCATTTTGAAATAACAAAACAATCCCCTCAGCAAACTAGCCAATCACAGTACATTTTAAAACTACAAGTTCTAACCTCAAAAAACGGTTTTTTATCAATCCGTATAACAAAAAACTTAAAAAAGGTTAAAAAATAGTTATTTCTGCGTCGTTTATTAAAACCATCATTTTTCAACCGATATCTGCAAAATAATTTAAAATATTTGATATTATAAAGGCAAGTTTAATTAATTATTCGATTTTTAAGCAGATCTGTTAATGAAGAAGGTTATAACAAAACATTTGAGTCCATGTCCAACTGAAACAACGGAAAAATGCAGAAGTTATGAACGTAAGAAGCTTAAGAAGAAGAGCGTAAGAAGAAGAAGTTGCTATGGCAACGTTCCCTAAAAATACATAATAGTCGGCCATTTTGAAATAACAAAACTATCCCCTTAACAACCCAACCAATCAGAGCACATTATTTTAAAACTACAAGTTTTAACCTAACCTAACCTCAAAAAAGTTTTTATCAATTCGTTTAACATAAAACTCAAAAAAGTGAAAAATAACTATAAAAGTGTGTCGTTTATTGAAACCATCAATTTCCAACCGATATTTGAATGATGATGAAGAATATTTGACAATGAGAGTAAGTCTATTTAACTATCCCATTTCTTGAATTCCATGCCATCGGGTGGCTTCACGTCGACTTTCTTCTCCGAAATCTCCTTCCAGTTCGTGCTGAGAACAGTCCCACCCGACTCCATCTAAGAAACAATCATTATTTATGAAGTTAACACAAATTTTACTTTATCTAAAACAAATGGGGTAAACTTACGAAGCTTTTGTTCATAGCCTTCTTGACTTCGTCGCTGCCTTCACCGTAAATCTTCTGGAAAAGCTGATTCAAACCATCCTCACCTTCGGGCTTTTCTTTGGCTTCCTCCTCTTTAATCTCCTTCTCAATTGCAGACCAATCTGTGCCTTTAGAGGTGGGATAACTGGGTGGTTTATCTGCATTCGTTGCTGTAACAAAAATCATTGGTTCCCGAAAAATCATCGAAAATCTTAAATTTCTTTGAGAAAATCGTCAGAAATCTTATACCTAAGGCTTGAGGAATCACCAACAGCTCCTCGGCTTCACCTTCGAGCTTTTCCCAACGAAATCCTTCGAGTTTTTGCAGTTTTATTTCAATCTACAACAGAGAAATAAAACATTACATTTTAAAAACGGTTTTTTTTTTCAATTTTTCATGATTAGCACTTACTTTCGTAGCTGATATCTTATAAGAGCTCTTAGACACCACAATAGACCTTAGTAGATTAAATTTCACCACTTTTTCTTCGAGATCTGGGAATTTAATGCAACAAGACAATGATTTCTCTTGAATATCAACAGTTAAATACTCCTGCTTGACGTTTTTCACCAGGAGGGTGACGATAACAGCACTCTCCGTCTGATACCAATCGGTGCGGAGTTGTTCCAAAGGATTACCCTTAAAATTCACCAAAAATGATAAGTAAAAACGCCGAAAATCCATAAAAATTGTCGGTATTTATAGAAGTAATGTCAATACCAACCATATTTTCTTAAAAATCGCTTCTGTATATCTTTAAATGTTTTTCGGGGTGTAAATACGTGTTGATTATGATTTTCTGAAGTAAATTGCGCGAAAATCTAGAAAAATATCGAAGAATTGTGTTATTTTTGTCGCTTTTTTTGAGGTTGTGTGCGTGTTGACCATTGAATATGTCTAATTAGAAGCTTAACAGCTGTACAAACGCTGGTCTATTGAAGAAAGCCCGGTGTTTTCATGAGGGCGCTTCAATCGTCCCCTTAAATAACGAATGCCATTTGAAAAGTATAATTAACAACACAATGAGACTCGAAAATACGACCTTGAGATAAATTTCTCAATAAATACCGAAATCTGAATTTTCGGTATTTATTGAGAAATTTATTGAGTAAATGTGTATATCAAAATAAATTATATTTAATGAGGACTCGATCCGTTCAAGAATGGGCATTCTATAACACGCGGAACAGAAAATATTTTAGATCAAAGTTTGAATTTCACATTTTCGTTTAGCATTTTGCCGCTACGTAGTACCGTTCAAGGGAGGTCCTCCTAAAACTCTTCATTTCTCTATGCCAGGGGTGAGCAACCTGCGTCCCGCCGAGCATATTTGTGCCTCCCACGTTTCAATCCCCAGGGGATCCCTTCTGAAAACAAGGCAGATCCCCTACATCGGTGACTTGCATCTAAGGACGACCCGAAGCATTTTTACTAATCCGATCATAAAAAGTTACTCAGCCCTGCTCTATCGTGTCAACTAACCTCAAAAAATCAGACGTTTATCGTAACGCGCGGCGTCTTCGTCTGTTTTCTTGCCTTATTTTCAAGTAAAACTCTGGAAAAAGTGTAAAAGCATCTGATAAACCACGAAACATTCAACAGGAATCGCTTAAAGAATCGCTCAGACTTTAGTTCAGACATTGTTTGATAGTTTTTAGTGGATTTTATGGATAATTTACTGTAAGTTTTATAGTGATTTGTTGAACTCTCAGTATTTGAGGTTTTCCATTATTAATTTTATAATATTTGGGTCAATATTAAAGAAATCGATGTAGTACATTGTGTTTCAATGATCTTGAGTGTTACCTATGAGTATTTGTACGTTTATACTACAAATTTTGTGATTTTTTAAGGTGAAAGTGGAGGTAAACATGTCAGATTTCGATAATTGGTCGGATGAGGCGTTGAGGGCGAAATTCTTGGAGTTTGGCTTTCCTCTGATGCCGATAACGAGCTCAACGCGGAAAATTATGATCAAGAAGTTGAAGCTACTTCAGGAAAACAAGCATAAAGTGAATGCTCTTGAAAGAAAGTAAGTTTATTCATATATTTGTGTAAACTTTCAAATATCTCTGATTTTGGGCTTTTTTATATTATTCTTAGTTTGTTTTAATACGTTGTAGTGTATATAAAATGACATTTTTTCATTTTGTGTATCACTTATATGATGAATATTATAAAAATAATCTTTCTAAAATCTTTTTTTTTATTAGGACACTGGCAAAATACTCCAGCGACGATGACAGTGATCACGAAAGGAAAACAAAACCACGCCGTGCTACAGTCGCACCAATGTTCACCCAGCACACAAACGGCACAAATAAAGACAAGAGGAAGACTCGTATCATCCCCGCCGAGACGAATAGCGACACCGATCCGGAAGTTTTCGCTCGTCCAAAAAGCACGCAAACTGCACAGCAACAAAATCATCAGAAGATTACACAAACGTCGAAACAGGGGCTGGCAAAACACAATCAGTTCCTACGAAATGAAGACGTTGATTGTTCTGATGAAGAAGATTCTTTGGGTAATTTTTCTTTCATTGTATTTTTTAAATATTTTTCCCATTTTTTACGATTTTGAAATATTTAAACGCATTCTTTGAACGTTTAATGAAGCTTTTATAAACTGTTCAGATTTTTAACTTCTAAAACACGTTGATTATAAAATACTTTACAAACCGTTTAAAAAATTTTATAAAATCTTAGAAACGCTTTCTACTAAGCTCTAGAATATTCTAAAACGTTTTAGAAACTTATGAAAAAGCGTTAAAATCCATTTAAAAATTCTAAAAAATCTTTAAAAATTCAAGGTCACTTGCAAACCTCTAGAATATTATGAAATGCTTTAGAAACCATTAAAAAGTTTTTAACTCAAAAATTGTTTTGCAAAGTTGTAAAAGTTTGTAAAATGATTGAAAGTTGCCTCAAAAGTTTTTAAATTTCCAGAAAGTAATTTTTCAAAACATTTCTAGGTTTAAACATGCAAAACTTTTCAAACACATCAAATTACTCCTCGTATACTTCCGCATCTGGGGAAGAGGCTGATTCGCCGCCGAAAATTTTCACAACTGAACCACGCCGGCATACACCATCCGTTCAGCGACCCACCGCCGTGAATCCTGCGTCAGGCAGCACTGCTCTAAAGACAACCGGAGCGTATTCAGCGTTTAAGTCGAATATCACACTTGGTGAGCTTTCATCAACGCCAGGCAGTAGAATTCCCTCAGACCACGAACGAAGCTATGGTTATTTGCCCAAAAATCGTACGCAGGAGTTCAACGATGAAGATACGCCATATTTGAGTAATTTCAGTAAACGATTGTCGATGTTAACCGCGCGCGATTCGCAACGGTCTGATAGGCAGAAACGAGGAAAGATTGGACCACAGGCAGCTGGAGCTGGTGGAAGAGGCAGTGTCACAGAGAATGGTAATATTCTGAGTAGGGTTATGCAGAAAATCGTAAAGTATTTTCGGACGGATACGCATTATCGTCCTGTGAGTAATACGCATTGTCGGACGACTTCCGGTGCGTTGAAAACCGAGGAAAACTCGGGAAATTTTATTTCGTTGGCGTTGGTTGCTGCGGTTGGAACGTTCTTCGTGGTTTTACTTGCTCTCTACTATGGTATGCATCGGGGGAGTAATACTAATGATATTACTGGTGAGTTTTTTTACTAAACAAACAAAAATAAACCGAACTGTTTTTTTACTTTATTTTTATTGTTTTAAAATGTGTTATACGAATACATGTTTTTTGTCTTAAAAATGATAACTTTTTTAAAGGTTTAATGGTTCCACGCTGCTCATCGATACTAACAACAAACTGTCTTACACAAGACGAAGAAGAAGGCGGCATCGACCTCTACAAGATTTTCAAACCCAAGCTTATACAATTGGCGATTGATTACCAATGTGGCGAATTTATATCGCCCACAATCATCCCAACAACGAAAATCAACAAGAAAACCTTCTATATGACTGATTCAGATATTGTACGGTTCATCAAAGACAACTATAAGATACAAGATGAACATGCTATTATTGGTGATATTGATAGCTTCGTTGTGATTGCACATCATAATCAATTTCTTGGTGTCTCCGTTCTCAAAGTGGATAAAAACGATGAAAACAACGAGTATTTAATTGTGGATGATGTTAAACAATCCGTAAGTTTATTTATCTGTTCATTATTAATGTTTTCCGGCGAGTGTTGAACTTTTTAAATATTAAATTTTTCTTTTTTTAGAATAATGAAATATCGGAAGGAAACTACCAAAGAGCTTTCGCAGTGTTGTCGCCAACACTTCCATGGCGTTGTTCCTTTTGGCAGAAAGTGACAATCGTTTCACGAGCGGGTTTTATTATCTTGAGCGTGGCAACCGTTTTGTATTTCTTGAAATTCGCGTATAAATGGCTGAAATACTACCAGCATAAACGGAAAGAACAAGTGGTTATGTTGGTTGAGAAAATTCTGGAGATTATGCAGACGCAAACTGAGGATGATCAGTTTTTGGTGATAAACCATGTGAGGGATATGCTGATACCTATAGATCAACGTAAAAGTAAGTCTTTTTTAAATTTTTAGAAATTTTCAATTTTGACACATTTCCCATTTAAAGATCTTATTTATATTCGCTCCGCTTCATATAGAATAGTTTCTGCATAAAATAAAGTTTGATTCAAGCCTTTATCATGATAAGGAAAATTGTTATTAACAATTGAATATTAACTAAAAAAGGCTCCGCTCAAAAATTGCCACGTTTTAGAAAATTTTAATTTTGATTAAGTTTCGATTGTATGATCTAATTTATATTTACAAGTCCAAAAATGGAATAGATTCTGTTTAAAATAATGATTGTTTCAAATCTTTGCCTTAATCAGGAAAAATGATATTAACAATTAAAAATTGATTGAACGCGACTTCGCACAAAATTTACAGTGTTTTCAATTTTGACAAACTTTTCATTGGATGATGTAATTTATTTTTAAAAGACTAAAAATAGATTAGATTCTGCATAATATATCGTTTGACTCAAGTGTCCAGCATAATTTGTTAAAGTGTTATTAACAATTAAAATGAGACTTGGCACAAAATCGACATTATTTTCTATTTTGACAAACTTTTTCCTATTTCCTATTTGAAAAATGGTAATAACTCCTTAATGTGAAGACAAAACTATTCTTTCGTAAATTTTAATAACTGAACACTTAAATACCCTACAGGAATGGAAGCAACATGGAAAAAAGCCCTGCATTTCATCAACGAAAACGAATCGCGAATTCGCACCGAAGTCCAGGTTGTCAAGGGCGAATCCTACGAAGTCTGGCGCTGGATAGGCGGCCAAAGCCTCTCCCCCAATACATCGACCTCCAGCAGGGAGGCGGTCATCGCCGGCGGTGGTGGCGCTCGAGCTTGGCAGGGCCAAGCGTTCGAGGTGCAAACGCCGCCCTGCTCACCAACGCCATGCCTGAAAGTGCGTGGCATGATTGACGACGCCGATCGCACGTGCAACAAGGCGGCGATTCGCGATGCCATCCTGGTGAAGTGTGGCCAATGCCGGGTGCTGCACGTCGCTGTCGATATTGGCACCAAGTGCGTTTATATCAAATGCGCCGATACGAATGACGCTGCGATTGCTTATCGTAGCCTCCATGGAAACTGGTTTGCTGGCCATCTCGTCACGGTGAAGTATTTACGATTGGAGAGGTATATGCAGCGTTTTCCAGATAGTCCCGTTTCGGGACCACCGTTTCTTAAGGCTTAAAAAGCTTCCGGCAATTGATTGGAGAGTGTGAACGTAAAAGGATTAAATCTATTTTAAAAATGTTAAATCAATCGGCAGTGTTTTGGGAGTGTTTTTTTACAATTATAAATTGATTAAATTAATGCCTATAAAGGTTTATTTACAGAAAATAATTGAAATCTGAAAATAAAAGGAAAATGTTCAGAAAATAATAGAAAAAAAAGAAGATAAAGTGAGAAAACTTGAACAAAATGTTCTAAATTTTAAAGAAAACGTTGTAGTTATTATTTCACGTGTTACACTTAAGGATTCTGCAGTATTTTAAGAGTTTCAATAAAATATAAACAATTTTAATACTTCCACATGATGTTTACTTTTTTAGGTTTAATAATTACTTAAGGCGTCGTTCACACCGGGAGCCGCCGGTGTGAACTTCGGGTTTCTATGCCTACCCTTGTCAAACTAATTTTAACTACATTTGAGAGATAGTTGGTATTACTGGTTTGCTCAAAGCCAGGGTAATTAAACTGGTCGGGCTTCACAAACTTTTACAAGCGTCGAGGAGATTACTAACCTTCCTAACGAAAAGGAGGTAAGATGAAATGGAGAAAAAATGAAAACCGATATGTTCAAATCGGTCTTCGTTTTCATCGGTTTTATTTGTGTAGAAGTCATGAATCTATCAACGGTATAGACAAGGGCGCACCAAAGCCGACGGGTGGGTGCCACCGAAATGTGAAGCGGAAGCGCGCTCGGTTTTTCGCAAATCCTCTAATTTTGGGGAGGATATGCGAAAAAGAAACAAAGAAATAGCACTAATTTAAAAAACTCAATGTTAACATAATCTGCAGAAATATATTTTAGTCAGAAGGGTCACATATGATTCAGGAGAATTGGGCAGAAAATTAAACGAAATTTCAACATGTTCAGGCTATCAGAAGGTACCAAACAAGCGAAATAAAAATTAACAATGCCCAAAAAGAAACCCAAAAGAAAAAAAAATGTTCAACTTTGTTATACTCTCACGTGAAGGTTATCAACGATAAATTAATGAATCTCAGCTCATATAAAAGTCAATTTAATACTCGTTTAAATGATACTATTCATATTTATACATGTTTGAATGTTCGTTTAAATTCTTGTAGATTTTTCTGTAATTTTAATGGAGAAATAAAATAACTTTCAATTTTAATGGACTGTCACGTGAAGATTATTATATATAAATCAATGGATATAACTCTATTTAAGGGTCATATTAATAAGCTTTCGAATGGTGCTATTCATATTTATACAGGGTGAGTGAAAATTCGTTTAAATTATAATCGAATTTTTAGTGAGTTTTCTTGAGGAAGTAACTTTGTTACACTATCAAGTGATCACTATCAAAGATAATTTAATCAGTTTATCTTTATTTTAAAGACAATTTAATTGACTTTAAAGTGATATAACCTCTATTTATGCAGGGTGTTTGAAATTTAGTTTTAAATGTCTTCAAAGTTTTAATGATTTTTGTAATGAAAGAAAATTTGATTGATTTGCAATTTTGACTCACTCACTTCGTCATACCTCATTAATAATGGCTTGAAATAATTAAATGACCAGTTCCCAGGCAAATACCATACTTTTACTCTCCGATAATAAATGTAACGGAAATTGCAACAATATCGAATACTTAATATTCACGTGCGAGATTACCATCACATAAATCACATCACACCAAAACAGCTTCTGTTAAACATAAAACTAGAGCAAATTTAATTAATCTAAAACAAAGTTTACTTTAATTATCCGCCAATGTTCGAGTGTGCATTGTTAATGAATCAAAAACGGACGTTTAGCGTTAATTATACACTCAAAAACTGCGTAATTATTCATCCCTGATTGTGAGTAACTTTTCAATGTTAATTACGCTTCTTGTTTTGTGATTTATTTGTAACAAATGATTAGCCATTGTTCTCGAGTGTGGGAAATTCTCTTAGGCTTGAATTCTGAACGTGAACTATGAGTTCTTCCAACTTTCTTCCATTCAACTCTTGACATTTCATCTTGCATTTCTTTGAAATTAACTCGGCGAAAATTTTACGAGTTTTATTATAATTTATGAACGTAATCATTTGTAATTACTTATAATTAAACAAAAATTGTTTTGTAGTAATTTTGTGTTTTTGTTAACGATGAGATGGTTTGGAGGTCTTCAAGTGGTTCAAGTTTTTCGTGAACGTCTGTCGCTGAACGCGAATTGTATTCGTGTTTTTTTTTTCTTCTCTCCTTTTCGTCTTTCTGTTACAAGGTGAGCGACAACAAAAAGTTAAGTGTTCACATCCTCCGAAATTGACAGTGATTTTTAGCATTGATATATTGTCTTAACGCTATTGATTGATTCTTTTATTAAAATTTGTGCAAATATTTGAAAACTAATTCAAACATACGTACAAACTTACTTACGAAAACAGATAAAGATAATCAAATGGGGTAAACTTTATTTGAAAGGCAATGTATGTTCGATGTGCGTACTCTGCAGATGCTGTGCAGGTCCGCGAGCACAAGTTTTGCACTGAGCAACGACAATAACTAATTGTAAGTCGAGCTCGTTGTCGTGAACCGATGGCCGATTTTCTAGCTTCTTGTACATTAAGATTAGTTTTATATTTGTGTCTGGCCACTTGGGGTGCCATGCGCCGACAAGAATATTTAGTCTGGTTTTTGTAAACCCTCAGCCGTTGCGTAATAAAGATAACGGTTGTGGTGACGGCGTGAGGGTGGTAAGTGGGTAGCGCGGGGCTGTGGGTAGAAATGTTGTGGTACGCATAGATGATACATAGATAATACATGGTAGTACGGCTCAATCACGGCTAAGGTCACCGTATCTTCAGTTGAGGTTAAGGCACCAGGTGAAATGTTTGCGTGTGTGTGTATGTGTGTGAGAGAGCGAGACAGACAGAGAGAGAGAGAGAGAGAGAGAGACTGAGTGAGGGAAACGTCTCCCGATGGTGTGAGGGAGGAGGATGGGGGTGTGTCCTGCATCTAGTTTTAAGAATCTTTTTAAATAAAAGTTAGTTACTTTCCAACATTCGACTTGAGAACATCCCTTCCTACTTAAACCGCGAAAACACCGGGTAGGTGCGAATCCGAACTTTTTGAATTCTTTTGAACGAGCCAAGGAATCGGACTTTGTTAGTTTTATCTTAGTGGCGAGGTATGAAGAAAAATTGCGAAAAAGTGCGAATGGGGAATGAAAGAGTCTACCCCGAAATCCCGAAACCTTTATTGCCACTCTTGACTTTTCAAGTACGGTTGACCGCACCTTCATTGTTAAGTTAATCGTTTACAACACCGAAAAATAATTTATTCACTGGGTGTTGCAAACCCGGTTTTTCTATCTGTCCACGCTATTAAATGAGAGAGACTGTCCGTCGCTCTCACTTTCACAACCAGCCGGCATTGGACGGTTCGTCCCTTCGTCCGAACTGAGCTTGTCATACCCAGATGAACAAACAAATCAAACAATGATACTCAGAAATACGTTATACATAAATCAAATATATTAATACTAAATAATTCTACTCTTCCCAGAACATTGTGCACCATCGTATCAGTGTAATTGCGCTCGCCTGTTTACGTATCTGCGTAAACGGGCAATTTAATTAGTTTTATAATGATACTATAAGTCTTTATATAAGTATCTAGTAGACATGTCAAACGATGATGAAATATCGATATTTGTCTAAATCGATTTCTTCAATTTTTCGATATATCGATATCGAAATATCGTCTTGAAAATATCGATATCATCAATATCGATTAAATAGAAATTTCATAGGAAAGCCATCTGTATATGGGTTTCATCAAATATAATAATTACAATAATAAATAAAAGTAGATCAATGTAGCATCGATATTTATGTTAATCTTAAGATTCCAACAAATATCGATGAATTAAGATTGTTATATAGATCCTAAAACGAGGAAAATTTGCCAATTTTGAATACTTTTCAGATGGCGGTTACGTCAATGACATGTCAAAACGATATCAAAAATGTCGATATCGATATATCGATATTATTGAAAATTAAATTATCGGTAAATATCGAAATTTTGAGGCCGATATATCGATATTTATCAATATCGATATTTTTTTTTGATATGGCTTGTATCTAGTATCTTACTAGAAAAGTTTAGAGAACTAAAAATTTTCGCTCTCAACTTTTTTTTGGGTGTTGTCGGCGTGGTACTGACCGGAGCAAGTGACCCTATGAAAGAACCCTATGAAACGCCCTCCTGGAACTACAAGTCCTGGGATATCGGGAGGACATGTATGTGTTATAATGTATAACCTTCTTCTTCTAATTGTTCCTCTATCATCTTATCGGCTAGGATGGTCCTGATGTAATTTTCCATTATTTGCCACGAGTCCTCGCTTTTAACCAGGAAAACCACCGCGTTACTCGTTGTGAGTTAGTGTGGCAATATGAAGGTCCACCAGTAAACTTGTTTCTGCGTTGTTGGCTTTGCTTTCTTGAGTGTGGCCATGCAGATATTGTTTAGTGCTGCGACCAGTTCCTCTGGCGATGATGGTAGTCTGAGTTTTGTCATTTCACCAGCAGCATCACTCTTAACTTAAATCTCCTGTAATTTAAAGACGGTCAATGATAATATATTGCACTTATCTTTATTTGAAAGACAATTTAATGAGCTTGAAGATGACATCATACAATATAATATTAATTGTTGCAGAATAAGTTTTAATAACACAAATGTAAACGCACTCTTTTCAATCCCATGAATAATATTTAAATATTTAAAACAATTTCACCGGAAACGTATTAAACATAATTCGTTGCAATAAACTATAAAAGAAAGAGAATTTAATGAACTTTCAAACCAGTATTGTTTATAACCTTTATTATGGTAATTAATTAAGCTACAGGAAATGTAAACAATGATATGCATATGTTATTCGCGTTTATTCAATAATGGCGCGAAAGGAAAGACATTTTGTCAGCATCAACGGGAAGGAAGTCGGCGAAATGGCGAAAAATAAAAGCAACTAAACATTCAAGTGCGCCTGCATGCATGCAATCGTGATAAACATGCAGATTGCGAAAAACATGCAATAACTTCGAGTAAAACGGTTTGCAACGTCGCTCTTTTGCATAACTTTCACTTTGTTTATTGGCTTTTGGCGTGATTATCGCAAGACAAGAAAAGACAAGCGATGAAAACTGTTGGAAAATCGCACAAAACGCATTCGATCAAAAGCCATACATACATTTGCCATAAATGAATGCATAATTGAATGGGTTAATTAGCGATTTAATTATGTGCTCATCGGATGGCACGCACACAATCGTAAACGTATGCAGTTCTAGATAAATACGAAAATGCCTAACATGCCATTAAATGTATGGAGCTGATGATTATGATTGAAGAAACTGATTAGTAGATAGATTAATACGTTTGTTATTGCTTGATGGGTTTTATGGCAACTTTTACTTTGTCGACTCTGGGAGAAATTGAGAAGTAAAGCACGCCAGGAAAATTGATTTTTCAGGCAAATGAATGAATCATGATGAGTAATTAACGTTGTTGGCAGAGATAATGGGATCAATTAGCTTTCATATTATGAAGAAATCCTAGATTTGTTTGCAAAACACAATAACTGTTTCGAATATATGCAAAATTTGTCAAGACAATCAAAAATCAACATTTAATAATATTTCTAAACATCCTGTATAAATAAACTGCACAACATCTTAAAGCTAATTAAATTGTCTAACTAAAGAACCTAATTTCATTCAACTAACATTGACCATCTTTTAATTATAGGATATCAAAGTTAAGATTGATATTTATAGTTGGATTTGTGATAATAAATTTTACAAGTAAATTAAATACTTTTCAAAACATCATGTATAAAGACCTATAATATCATTGCAAAGTTAATTATGTTATCTTTCCAATGAAGTTTACTCCATTATATTATCCTTATTAGTTTTCGTTTAATAATACGTGAAAGTTTGAATTAATTTTTTAAACTTTTCAAGATGTACAGGAAGCTTTTAATATCATTTTTCCGATATTAGGACATGAC